>JBCJKO011217954.1:0-14106 GCA_039877535.1 Touit batavicus
AGGGGAATCGGCGGTGTCGAAACGATGAGATGAGGCTGTGGTCGTTCAATCGGGGGTGCTAGGGGTAACGGTAAACCAGCAAACGGCATAACAAGACTGGCAGGTTCCGCCACCACTTCAGGAAACGGTAAATCCCGGGGCCGTAACGCTTGTGCCACTAAGGGCAAAATGGTCGGCGGGTGAAACACACGTTTGGGCCTACTCGGAATGGGCAGAAGCTTGACGCGCACAGCAGTCGTCAGTAGAACGGGACGGATTGGTTCTAAAACAGGAACCGGGGCGACTCCGTTGACCCAGTGCAACGGTAAGCTCTTGCCTCCCTGAATCTGCACTCGCACTTCATCGCTTTGTGCGCGATACACCACCGAACCGCTGGCTGCTTCTTCGGGGGTAATCGTGATTTGCTTGGTTTGTCCACCATCTTGAATGGACAATACGCCGCCTTGTTGTAACGCCGTTTCGCTTTGATTCCAAGTAATTCGTACTTGGTCTTGCCCATCTTGGACGAGATTGAGGATGACTTGCGGTGTTTTGTGCTGTTGGGTATAGAGAAAGCCTAAACCACCTATGCTGACCATCCACATCGGCACAATGAGAGCGCGGCGCACGGGGGCAGAAATCATCGCAGACCGCCTTTGAACGGAATACAGTGTTTCGGATGATTTTTCCACGCTGCGCCAGAAACAGGTTGTAGGCATTTGTCGCAGAACTTCCGGCCCGCATTTCCCATACGTCCTGCTCGTTTGGCTGCTTCACTCGACTGTTTATTCGGAGCCGGTGTTCGTTTCTGTGGTCGTTGTAGATCGTAGAGTTCACTCATGGCGATTTTCCTTATCAGCTAATTTCGCATCACTCGGTATACCTTCCTTTAACCAATGAGCTAAACGACAAGCGGTAATCGTAAAGCCAATCAAACTCAATCCAGCAAAAACTGCATATGCTCCGAAGTGGGTCGCTAACAAAGACAAATCAATCACAAGAAATAAAATCACTGTGACCAACCAAATCACCGCAAACCGTTTCATGCCGCGATTCTCTTTCCTTTCGCTAACTTCCAATGCAAAGCACGTAAGCATCGTTCTTGGTAATTCTGCATTTCGAGCCAATTGACTTCTTGTCGATACCGTCGCCATTGTTCCCGCTCGTGTCGCCAGAGTCTTTGGAGATCGGGACTAATGGCATCTATCAGTAGCCAATGCCGATCACAAAGGAAGGTCGTTCCTTTGGTGAGATCACGGCAACTTGAGATTTTGCAGTCTGCCATACGTGCCTACTTGTACTTCGTCAAGATTTCCATTCACCAAACAAAGCAGTAATTGTGTCTTCCATATTGTTGGAAATCAGTTCTTTCATCTCGGTATCACACACTTCTAGCTCCGATAGACAAACATCTAAGTCACGAGCCGTATTGTGTTTTCCTTCATCGTTGAGAGCGTTAACCGCTGCTTTTGCAGGGGCTATCATCTTTTCGTGAATCAAGCTTCGCTTTAGGTTCAGGGCGATAATTTTTTCTTTGATGTTCATGATTTTTTCCTTGAGTGCGCCCTAGTTGCCCAGAGCGCACAGTGTTGTTTACTCTAAGCGTCTCGGAAGCTTGGTTCATCCCAACGTGCAATGACCCAGAGTTTCTCGCTACCTTCTACTGTCACGGCCAAGAAGGGATCTTTCACCCTGACAATTTCCGAGACAAAGAATTTAGCTTCTGGCAGTCGATTTTGGATCAGCTCCACGTCTTCTAATACCGGCCCTGGAACATATTGGGCATAAACGGTAGGAATTGCACGTGAAATCGTTGTAGAGCGGTCCTGTGCTCGTAAAGGCTTCCAACACCATTCCGCTCTTACTCGGTCCCAAATGGATTTGTTGGTTTGTTTTTGATTTTCCTGATCGCACAAATTTTGCAGAAACGCAAACACTCGCTCATAGTTGTAAATACGAATGTGTTCAGATTCCAGAACGGCTTGCAGTTCTGCTTCTAGTAGGGCTGGTGTCTGAATGCCCAAGCGCTTCGCTCTAGCGCGGTATTCGTCACTAGGTTGTGTTTCCGAGACGGCAAATTCTTCTGTCTCAGGAATGGGCAACTCTGCAACAGCAACGGTTTTTTGTGCCAGATCCCTGTTCTGCTGCCAGTTTTCAAACATGGCAGGAGCAACTGTTAATCCCTGAGGGGATCTCATCATTTCACGTTGCTGCATGTTCTGTTGCATAGCACGAAATGCTCTTTGAATACTTTCTTCTGACACTGAAAAATCAATTTTGTTTGAGGTTGTAGTCATGAATACTCTTTCTGTGCCTTAACCCTGACACGGGGAACGGAAAACTGATTTACTGAGCAAACCAATGCAGCACTCCGGCCATTGACCAAGCAAAGCCATAACGCATGATCAATTTGGCCAAGAGTGAATAAACAGTATCTTTCGGCGTTTTGTCAGTTGACTTGGTGTCGGGATAATGCTGAAAAAGGCTGATGGTGAGCGAGAGTCCCAAAGCTTGCCACAGCGTTAAAGGAACGAAGTGAGTAATGGGTACGATATACCATCCCCAAAACTTTGAAATTGTAAACGCTCCTAGAAAAAAGCTAATGGGTAACAAAAGCAGTAAAGATAAACAACCTAGTCCTGTCTCTTCTTTTGACGTTTGATAGCTCATGCGGCTCTCCTTTGTTCTTTATCAATCACGGCCATGTCTAGTACCCAACAACCTGTACACCGAATGCGGTTCAGGTGAATGACTGTCGCTAGCGCTTCTTTGGAAGAGTGCACCGGAACAACGTCAATCACTGTTACCACCAGATACAAGGAATCTTGTTGTAGCGCCAAACGCACTTTGGGCAACAACGGCCAAAGCTTCTGGGCACTAAAATCCCGATGCCGCAGTTCCCAAAAGACGCGGGTCAGCAAAACATCTTCCCAACGAAACTTGCGATGTTGACTCTTGGTCAGTTGTGGTTGTGCATCAAAGAATCCAAGCTCATACAAGTAGCGCAACTGCCGCAAACTCACTTGTGACAAAGCACAAACTTCTTTCAGGGTGAAACCCGATGCTTCACTCATGCCGCTTGGACCTGCCCGGTATAAATCAGAGATCGCCATAACCGCTTCTCATCGCAGTGTTGTTCGGGGCGTACACTCTTCCGGGTTTGTCCCGTATTGACCATGTAGCCTAAAGAAACGCTTCGCCGCATAACACCGCCTAAAGCGCTTTTGTTAGGCTCGGGCAGATGCTTGGGAATGAATTTGTAGATTTCGTCTGCCGTAAAAAGCAGGTTGGTTAAGGCGGTCTGCCGAACGGCTTCTAGCGCCGCTTCTCTCCACTCTTCAGGCGCATTGAAGAAACTGAGTTGCATTCCTTCGTCTGCTAACTCGGCACCTGTTTTTTTATTCGGCATCACTCACTCCTTTCCTGCATCAACGTGTAAAGGAATAAGCCCAAATCATCAAGACAGGCTTCTGTTCGGATATGCCAGCCCATGTTGCTCAATTCAGCTAACACTGTTCTATAGTGCGAAGTCAGATAGCTTAGATCATTGGTACTCGCTGGTCCTTCTCGCAAACGATCCAACACACGGCGTTGCAAGGCATTCAGCGGCTTTGGTTCTTTCTTGACAGAAAACGTGGTCGTTCCAAAGAGATCAGTTTGATTAGACACGGGTTAATACCTCCGTACAGATATAGAAAATTCCACAAAAGCAACTGATCAATAAAGCTCCCGAAAGCAGTAGTTTGAAACCACGTTGCCTCGATTGCAATGATGAGTCTTCGTAGTAAAACCGTAAATCCAGTAGGTGTAAAGAATCAGCGACATCGTCAGCGTCGGGCCAAAAGCCTTCGCGCATCAGCCGTTTATCTTCTCTGGTTAAGTCTTGGGTAATCATGCGGCCTCCTGGTGTTGTTTGCTACAAAGGTTGATCGCCCTAATGAGCTCGTTAATATCGGGAGAAAGCAAGTGCGAGTGGTAGCGTAACCAAGGACTGATTCGATCACCAACAATGCAAAAGCAGGGGATTTTCCGCTCATAGGCGTATAAAATTTCCATGGCCGTCCCCCAACTAGGCGAAGTCGCATTGACTAACAGGGCATCGCAACCGTCAATATCGGTCTTGTCTCCTTCTACAATCGCCGAAACATTCTGATCCTCCACACCGCGATAATCACGACGCATGGGATCTACTGTTTCTGTTTGTAAATACTGTTTGGCGTATTCCCGCCATGTTTTACAGCGGTCATCCGACAACCCGTTAATCCCGCCACAGAGATAAACCTTCATGCGCGTGCCTCCGTAAATAAATTGCCGTGGTGAACCGATTGATATATGCGTTCGCGCATCCAGGTGTAACGAGATAAGCCCGTGCCGTCGATGCTGTCTACGCCTAATGCATCAAAGTATTCAAACCGTCCAGGGGTATTGACACGACCCACGTGAATCCATTTGCCACAGATCTTGGCCGTCCGAATGACATCTGCCGCCTGTTTGCCTAATTTCCATTCAGTGGAACCGCCGATAAATACAGCATCTAATTCATCCCAAGGAATTGGCAGATGCTCTAAGCCGTCCTGCGCCACTAACGCTTTTTTCCACCCCGGCAACCGATCCCGCCAATGAGCGAACCCTTCCAAGGTGCGGCGAGCATTTGAAACCACATCGGGCAAAGCGACGAATTGACAAAGATGTTGCCGGTCTTTGTGCTTGAGAAGCAGTCGTTCAAACGCACCCCGATCAAAGCCGGAAAACGCCCCGTTATCAATCGCAAAGAGTTGGTCTTTCCGTTGCGGGTTGTAGTTCGTGAGCGGCGTGAAGAGTTGTTGGACGGGCACACCTAACTCCGTTTCGCAGACCGTCAGATCTTCTGGGGTGTCAAGCAGAACAAGCATTAGGCCGCTCTCCTTTCTTGACTCTCTTGCCGTAAGGACATCCAAGCCTTCACGGTGAAGCAGTACTCTTCCCATGTGGCTTTCTGCCAAAGAATGACTTCCCGTAAGCCAAGAACAGCTTTTAATTGCCATAACTCTTGCGGGGTGTGTTGAGGGGTTAACCGGCCAAAGGTCACGTCTCCGTATAAGCCGTAACCCAGTTTTTGCAAGCGAAGCAATTCAGTAAGGCTAGGCATGAGGTACCTCGCTATGAGTGGCTTCAAACTGTTCCCTGTGTTTCCATTCGTTGCGCCGTGGACCATAAAGACGACCCTCTGCTTCCATGCCTTCAATAATCTGCCGCGCAGTTTGCAATGTTTTCTTTGGCTGAGTCGATTCGAACTGATTTCGACATTGTTGACGCAGAGCGAAGAAATGCTTCATGGCTTCAACAGGCACAACAAAGTCACCCTGCTTTTCTAGTAACAGCAGTTCTCGATACAGCTCCATGAGGACAAAGCGATAGGGTTCGGAAGCTTGTTCCCCAAAGTAATCAGCTAGTTTTTGTTCCGTGTGCAAAATGATCTTGCGCCACGTGTAATCCTCATATTCCATGTTTTCCTCCTATGCCGCCCTTCGAATTGCTTCGATCTCTTCTTGAGCAATTGGTTGTTCCGGTTCATAATCCTGTTCATCGCGTGAATCGAACCGAGTAAATTTTTTGGAATGCCAGAGTTCAAGTTTGTTACCAGAGGGACCGAAACGATTTTTTCCTGTTTTTAACCATGTCTTCACAACACCACTGCTGAGTTGCCCTTGTACCTCTAACTCCTGCACGTGTTTTTGGTCGTAGTAAAGAAGCCAAACCGCCGCAGAGTCTTCTGCCCAAGCGCCAGTGGCGCGGAGATCACGCAAAATCAGTTCTCCCCTTTTTTCATAAGCAGCGTTGCCGTTCACCTGCGATGCCAACAAAATAGGGATTTGCAGTTCTCTCGCTACTTCTCCTTTCAAGGCGCGAGAAATAGCTGTAAACCGCTCATAATCGTTTCCTGCTTTATCATCGGGCTGCATGAGTTGAGCATGGTCAATCACGAGCAAATCAATTTTTTGTCGAGCAGAAAGGCGTTTGACCTCTTGAATCAAATAACTGGGGGTCACCGCTGGTTTTTGGTGAACCATATAGGGATACTGACCAGCTCGTCGTGCGCCGCGTTCAAACTTGGCATGTAACGCGTTGAGAGTATCCAAATCTGAATCAGTGAGAAAACCGTCTTCTTCTTTATATTGAAGAGCTTTGTATTGAGAAAGGCTGACTCTCTCTTCGATGGCAACCAACCGACGATCTACGTTTAGATCCCCCATTTCCAATGAGAAAAAAAGGACACCATACCGGGCTTGACAAGCTTTGCTGATAAATTGCAGAAGCAGTGAGGTTTTACCTTGGCCTGTCATACCAGCCAATAAGTACATTTCTCCTGGCTGTAAACCCCCATTCAATTCATCCGTGACCGTGGCAAATGGCGTGGGTATGCCATTCTTTCGCTTCAGGTTGCGGAATTCTTTCATACCGCCACAGGCTTGTACCGTATCTCGAAAAGTACGAACCCATCGATCTTCTTCGGAAGGAATTTCTTTGACGAATTGAAATTCCGGCGTGTAGACCTGCCCTGATTGCAGAACTGCTTTTACATCCTCAATCGTTTTACCAGTAGCGAGAAAATCACTAACATCTCCATTGGCTGATAATCCCGGCAACTCCGCAATCTTGATAGCTTTCGCTATACCGTGCAGGGAAGCGGCCACTTTCAAAGCATGTTGACGGCCCTGTTCGTCGTTGTCTGGCAGAATCCAGACCAGTCGATTGCGAAAATGTTGTGATAACTCAGGACGCCATTTTCCTGCCCCTTCGCTATTGCAGGTAGCCAGTAATCCACGCTTAGTTAAAGTACGAGCGTCTTTCTCTCCCTCAACAATGACCAATGGACCGGTAGACTCTAAGATTTTGGGTAACTGGTAAGGAACCCGCTCGATATCTCCTAAATTCCAGATCCAGTTGCCTTGTCCATCAGGGCGTCTTTGAGCAAATCGCTTAGGGTATCGACGCACTACTTGATAAAGTATTTCTCCGTGCGCGTCGGTGTAGTCATAAGCTGCGACAATGTCATGATCTGCTTGTTCCTGTTCTTCGCGTCCTAGCAAAGCAAAGACTTCTTTTTTGGCCGTGGGGAAGTCATGTCGAGATAGTTCCATTTCGAGATCAATGACATCCCAGCCCCGTTGACATTGGCTGTGGCAATACGCCTGTCCTGTTTCTGAATTGACGGCAAAATTATCGTCATTCCCTTGGTGTAACGGACAGGGTCCGCGCCACTCTTTAGCGCGGGATTGCTTTAACTGCGGAACACGATCGCGGTAATAGGCGGCAATTTCCGAAGGGCTGAACTCAATCATGCGGAGAGCCTGCCTCTCTGCTGTTGCGAGGCCAGCCATTTTTCGCGTCTAGCATTTTCCAGTGCCCGTTCGGCACTGTCGTCCATCATTTCGGCATAGCGTTCTTCTGGGGTTTTGCCACGTTGCTCTACGAAGCTTGGAGTCTCATTTGTTTTGGGTACTTCAAATAAATCGTTGCCATCTTCCCAGGGTTTTTTATTGATCCACGTCGCACCATAGGGGCGAGCATCTGGTTCCCGTCGCATCATCATGGCGTACTGTCGATGGAAAGCTTGCATGAATGATTCGAACCGTTCCGGTGTGTGTATGTGTTTTTGAAAAGCTTTCCAAGCTGGCTCCCGATCAATCTTTCGCCAATAGCCAGACCACCACTGATCGAACCAATCCCGCTGTTGTGATTTATTCGGCTTTTCTTTTTTGGGACGGTCAGGAGTAGACTCCCGCGTAACGTCAGTTACGCATGTATTTTCCGTCTCCGTCTCCGTCTCCGTCTCCGTCTCCGTCTCCGTCTCCGTGCGCAACGGTACGTCTACGGTCTGTCCGCTGTCGGTCAAATGACTGTCATTTGTAGGGTGAATAGGATCTTGTACACCATTCGGAGCGGGATATTTACTCTTCATGGCACGAGTTCGCTGGTTAAAACCATTGATTTGCAGGTACGACTTGCCATTCACTTGATAGACAGTGACGAGCGGATGTTCTCCACGCGCACACTCCTGAAGTGCATTTGCCACGTAGATGACTGACATTTGACCGACACGTAACGGGTACAAGGCCGCAAGCAGCAGTCGTTCGTCTGCCGTATAACGACCAAAATCATCAGCAACACTCATGAGGCGGCGATAAAAAATCTCTCCTTCTGGAGAGAGAGCGTTGACTCTTTCGCTCGTAAGAATTCCTTCGCGTAACATGCGGTTAGGCATTAAAAACCTCCGCTATCAAAATCGAACGGGAAGAAATATTCTTCGAAAAAACTCTTGTAATCGCTTCCGAAACTCTGTTATTATTAATGCAGAAATTTACTACTTCAAGTGCTATATAGAGCCGCTCAGCCAAGCGGCTTTTTTCTTTTGTATCCACAAAAATACGCATAAAAATCCTTTCTTCGAAAGCCGATCTCATCTCATAGTGAGACCGGCTTTTTTCTTTCTGAAACATGCCGACTTGCTGAACTAATTAGGTTTACTCGCTAATGCCTCCTTTCTGTTTTTTCCTAAGTCAATCATATCTCTGACCGTCTTAGATGTAAAGCCTTATTTACTTGGTTTTTTTCGTTTTGCTTCACGGGCGGCAACTGCTTTTTTGGCACGCGCCGTTCGCTCTTCGGGCGTCATATTCTCAGCTGCTTTTTTTGCCCCAGCCGCGCCGTTCTTTTTCCCTAATTCTCGAAAGTAGGCTGAGATCTCAGGAGGAACTGGCGGTGTTTTTTTAGCCATGTCTAACATCATTGCAGCTTACTCCCTCTAAGATACGCGGCGAACCGATTCCTTCAACGTTTGCCTGTTTCTGATTGACCAATCTTCGATAGCTGTGAGGCGGAACGTGGCATCGCTTCGCTCCACGACAAAAACACGAAAGGGATGTAGAACACTAGCCACTTTCAGGCGGTTCAGAGCGTCTTCCCTCATATATCCTTTCGTCTCATGAATCTGGTATTCACCATCGTTTTGCAGAATCCCAAAATCTATCTCCAGAAAATGCTTCTTGGCTAACCGTAAATTGAACGGATGAAACCACCAAGCTTTGAGAAGATCTGCCTTCTTCTGTAATTCCAAATGGGCGGCATAATCGCTTTCCAAGTGGTTCATCTCATCTCGGCTGATACCAGCCGCTTTAACTACTGGCAAGTCAAGAGCACGCGAAAAAATGACAGCATCGCCCGATGGTTTTAGGTCGGGGTTCCGCTCGTAAAGCGCTGATAATTCTTCTGGAGTCAAACGCATCGCTACTGCACCCGCTTTTCCGCCGATGGTGTCATGGACCCAACAGGCACACCCACGTTCAAAAGCTCTGTTTGTAACGGTGTAATGGTGCAGCTGCCGAGTGCATTGCCCACCAACGTCCAAAAGCCTAGAAAAGGTAACGGATCGCCTGTATAGTGCAAGCGAAACGTCAACTGTAACGTCAGGTCATCTGTCTTTTCTACAAAGAAATCGGTGACGCTTTCGCCTTGCAGTTTGACCGCTTGCCGTAAGCCCTCCACTCGCAGATGAGCGGTAAACGATTCAAAAGCACTGTCGAGACTCACTTGCTTGAAGTTGCGCCGGGGCACTTCGACCTCTTGATACACCACGTCTTGGCAATGTAGAAGAGCAGCTAGAGCCGGGGTTAATAAACCTGTCATTTTGATATGGCTGGTCATGATGCCATCCTTGTGCTTCACAGACACGCCTTGAATGGCCGCGTTCTCAATTGTTAATGGTTGGTTGATACGCATCGTTGACTCCCTGCTTTGAAACCGCAACTCGCCCAGTACGCTAATTCTTCTAATAAGGCTTGATCGCTCATTTCAGCGACATACACATGCCGTGGTTGGTAAGAAACAAGTTTTTGCCGTGCGCCCCAGCTCCGGGCTTGATAGAGGGCGTACTGCTTTTCTAGAACTTCTTTGGCGGTCAGGCAACAGGTGAAGGCGCTCACAGTATCCTCCGGGCACGATCAAAGACTAAACACAGTTCAAGGGTGTTGCGGAAGTGGTACTTAGCCCGGATACGCGACAGCCGATTACGGACAACGTTGAAAGAAACATGGAGGCATTGCGCTGCTTCCTCAATGGACAAAAACTGATCGCACAGGGTCTCCATTAATACTTTTTCGGAGCGCGTTAAAGTGTCTAAAAAGATTTTTAATTCCTGCGAGGTTCGCAAGGGAGCCTGTATTTCTTTGTTGCGAATCTCCTGAAAAAGGAGCCGTCTGATCTTGGCTTGCTGTCGGAGTGATATGGTTACTGCACTCATTTTGGTTTCACGTGGCTAGTCAGCCGTGATCCTTTCTGGGGAAAGATAAACGGTTGTTGACGGGTCGGTTCCCGACTGACAGGAACAAGTACGGCGAGCACGATCAAACACAAGACAAGCTTGTAATGTACTTTGAACTTGAAGCTTGTGGCGGATTATTTTCAATTGATTACGAACAGTCCAAGTGGATTTATCGAGCCATTCCGCTGCTTCCGATAAAGACCGTTGCTGATCGGTTAGAGCTTCTAACAGTGCCCGTTCAGCTACTGTTAAATGGTTTAAAAGCATCGTTTCGGGGGGACAATGGCGGACACGAGAACCACCAAACCCATCCGGTTCAATGGACTGAGGCGCGTAGCGTTCTGACGTCTTGGTTTGTCGAATGTACGGCGTAATCATGCGTCCCTCCGGGCTTCTTGCGTAGCGACCCGCACAACAACAAAAGCCAGCGACCCAGCACTCAGGACTAAAAACATTTTTCCAACGAAGGGGGAATCAGAATCGCTGAGTTCGCCCAATAGATTAGTTGTGCCCGGAAAATTTGCATTGAGAAAGGAGCTTGCTGGCAAATTCAACGATTCTTTCAGTTCTTGACTTTCTTCAGCTGGTAAGGAAAAGACAGGGGGCGTATCATCTTGTTCCCACGCTAAGCGTTGCTGCTCAATGGCTACGCCCCAATAGGCACAAGCACTCGAAGCTAAAGCACAGGCACCAAGCAAAGCGGGAACAATGCGGCGTTTAACGGACCACAAGAGACACCCCCTGTGTTAAGAAAGCGCCTGGGACATACTCTCCTGCTTGGAGGGCAGAACGAATGCGTGTTTTATTGGGAGTGGCTTCTTCGTCTTTCACCCACTCTTTGATTTCGAACCCTAACTCTGTTTCCTGAAGAGCTTGTTCGATCTTGTCCCAAGTGGAGGCAGGGAGAGAAACTTTAAGATCCTGATAGGCATGTGGAATTAAGTCTTCTTGACTGATATCGACTTGCGGGGCTTGTCGCCGGAGAAAAAAAGTGAAACTGCTGCCCTTCAGTTGTCGATAGTCACCTTCTTCGTTGACACCATCACGCTGAATGATGCCTTGCACATATCCACGGAGGCGCTCGGCTTGCGCTAACTTGGCTTTCTTCTTGCTTTGCAGCATTTCGATTTGCTCTTGAATCTTCTTGGCATCCCGTTCCGCTGTATCAAGAAAGAGTCCCAACGCATCACACTTTTCTTTACATTTCAGAATTTGTTGTGCCAGCTGCTGTTCGAAGTAAGGTCGGTCCTCTTCAGGCACCAACTCTTCAGTATTCAGTAGCGCTTCTAAATCGTCTTCTAAGATTTCTAAGGTCGGCATTGTTTTTTTTCCTCACCGCACGGCTAAACCACGTACCCACCACATGCCCATTCCCACAAAGAACAGCGTTAAAAGAGCCAGCAGCATGACAAGCAAAGACTTGCGGACTTGCAGTCGAATTGCTTTCTTCGGTGGTGTGGATGGTTTAGCAATGAGCATTAGGCTCCTGCCTTTGCTAGCTTTTGATTCGCTAGTTCAAATAGATCCTTGGCTGCTAATCGCGCATCACTCAAAGACTTATTGAAATCACTGGGCTGCTTTGCGTTGTATTTTTGAAGTACCGCTTTGTAAGCGCGGTGTCCTTCTACATCTCCTAATGTTTTTACTAGCCTTCCTTCAAACATTTTGAAAACTTCGGAACGACCTTCCGGGTTAAACATCTGTCGCCAAATTCCCTGTAATTCTTCGGGAACAGATTTGCTACCGCTAAAAGAAGGGGAGTTGAAATTGGGCGTGGGTTGAATGCTTCCTGGTGCATTCCGCATGTCTTGTAAATGATCTGGTTCATTTGCTTCGTGAACCACTTCCGCTTCTAAGACACGTGGCGTAATTTCCTGCACTTTGTTGTTGGTTGGTCTACTCGTTGTAATTTGTGCTGGTGGCGGTTCCGAGATAGCAGAAGGAGCCGAAATCGCTTCCACTTCGATATAGTCCTCTAAATCTTGGGTGAAATAGTCGCTGGCATTGGTGGCACTGAGACAAGCAGCTACGTAGGACCTTTTCTGGCTAATTTTGAGAACCGTGTTGATAATGTCAGCAAAATCGGTATTGGGAACACGGTACATCGTTTGATCCATCTCGTAGGCTGGACTAGTAGTCCCATCCTTTTTTTGCTTGTTGATCTTATGTGCTTTACCATCCGAAATCGCTTGTTTCCACTTCGCCCAATACTCGGCAGGCTTTCCATACTGTCCTGACGTTTCCGACTTATTCACCGCAAACTCAAACTCGCTAAGGGCACCACCACGGGTAGCCAGAGTCGTTTTGTCTAAGCCCATGCGAACAACAGTGTTCTCATCTACCCAACGATAGCGATACTTGGCTTCCCAACTGGAGCAAGATCCAATACCCTCACCCATTTGGAAGTCACCACGGAATAGCTGACACTTGAAACGGTAGTAAAATAGCGGCTGTCCGTACTTATCGCCACGCCAGTCCTCAATAACCACTTCCAGTACGTAACGGGGTGTCAAGCCAAAGAAGGTGCAGAGCTTTTCGGCACCAGGTTTCAGCAGAGTGTCGCGGTCCGAGCCTGGGTTTTTGCCAAAGTCGATGCCTTCCTTCAGGACTCCTTTGACGAAATCCTTGAAAGCTTGATAACGCTGGAGCGCAGCCTCGGTCGTAAAGATGGGTTGAAAGTTAGCCGACAGATCGATGTTTGTTGGCTTAACGGGTATGAGTTCAGTAGACAAGTAAATTTCTCCTTTTAAGAAATCGTCCCGATGCTTGCGCCCTTCGGGACCACAGGGTAAAAGGGAACCATTGGGGACCTACGGAGATGCAATGGCTCTGCAAGATCTAGAAACTCCTCAGAACAAAATGCGAGGGTGAGGAAGCAACCCACACCAGCACGGCAAACAAAACGAACATCGCCAGAAAACCAAATCCAAGCCAGTACGCATTGCTCCGCATCGTGCGGTATTTCGTTTGCCACTCATCACGCTCGTTCTCAAATAAATTGGCGATGTTGACCAAGCAAGATTCGCAAAACTCATGCATCTCGACTTCGGCCTTGAGTTCGTCAATGCGTTGGCGATCGTTGGAATAACCAATGAGCTTTTGCTGAAAACAGTCTTCCACTTTTTGCCGCATCGCTTCATTGCCTTCTTCCGCAAAGACGGTTAGCAATCGCATCTCAGCCATGCTTGACTCCTGCCCGAAACCAAGGAGCCAATCGCCAGATCCGCCACACCGGAACAATCAGGGCTAATCCCGCGATATAACACTGCATGTCACTCCACATCTTTGTTGCGTTCTCCCTTCGTTGTTTTTGTTGAATGATCGGTCTCGGCTGCATTTTTGCGGGGGCGTCCCGGTCCACGACCGCGCCCGGAATACAGCTTTTCGAGCGTGGTAATTGCCTCGTTAATTTGTTCGCGCTCGGCATATAATTCTTGCAGCATCCGCTGAATATTCACGCTTGAATTTCCTCACAGTCGGACCATAATTCCACCCATAACGCACACGCGATTTCACATTCTGCAAAGAACAAAGCCAGGGCGAAACCGAGGGCTAAAGCTAAACAAATCAGTGACATTCCAGACCCCTTTCTATAGGCACACTACGGGATGAACAGGTTTAAGTCCTGCTTCAATCGCCAAAAATAGAAGAGAAGAAAACGGGAAACCTTAGGAAAATTTTCAGATTTTAACGAGAGTGGGTACAGATAAGCATTGCCCCACCCCCAGAAAATCGAGTACCCTTAGGTTTGTTCAACAATTACTATGCAGCACGCGCTTCGGCTGACATATCTTTGGGAAAGGATTTCAGTGTGGCGATTCGATCCA
>JBCJKO011227703.1:0-15171 GCA_039877535.1 Touit batavicus
CGTCCGTGAGAACACTCGTGCTTGCCGCCACCTCATCGTGCCGAGGGCTAGGTCGCGTGGCGGTCACGCGCGAGCGTACCGTCGCCCGACCGTTCGAGCGCTTCTCCGGCGACAGCTTCTGGCGCGAGCCGCAGCCTCGCCTCGCCCACGTGCCGGCGAGCAGGATGACTCGCGTGGTTCGAACCTCCGATGCATGAACGTCAGGGTGCGAGAGGTCTGAAGCGGGATCGCAGAGCCACCGTATGACGAGGCACGAAGTGCCATCGCAGCATCATCGGTCGTCTCGCCCCGGGCTCCGGCACGTGCACCTCGTCTCGCTCGCCCCTTATCGCGCCAGAGACGCTGAGACTTTCCCAGACCTGGGGATAGTCGCTTGGAGGCAGAGATCACGCTGTCTGTTGCAGGACAGAGTAAGGCCCGTGTCGCGGCGCCCGCGAGTGTGATGCCTGTGGCAAGCAGTCGCGGCCAGGGGGTGCGAGTGACACTCGTGAGACAGAAGAAGTAGGCCGACCTACGATGCCGGGATCAGGGACGTGAATGTCACGGTCCTCAACCCCACCCCGGCTCATACGGTGCGAACGAAGGTCTAGCGTTCGAGCTGCAGCATGGGGTTCAAGCCTGGAGTGAGCCGGTGCCGCTGACGTCGGTGCTGCCTACAGTCACGACACCATAAGATTCGCCGAGACGATGGCGATCGAGGTGAACGGCACCAGCGGCGAAGTGCCTTCCAGCAGAAGGGATCATATCGGCTGACCCCAGGCGCTGGTTGGCGACGCTGAACGCCGCTCAGCGTTGATACGGCGCACGCGTTCCCAAAACTGGTGAAGCCCGCTAGTTTAGTGTCACTTCACACACTATCATAGACTCAGCCCCGTCGGGCCACATCCCTGTCAGTCGCACGAGAGAGGCTCGAGAAAGGGAACACCATGGGCGAGGCAGAGCTTGCAGACACTGTCGCGGCCTTCTACGACGCGGCGACCAGCCCCGAGCTCTGGCCCGCCGTGGGCGAACGGCTCGCGCACCTGCTCGGCGCGAGAGTGGTCGTCGCACGACTTGGTTCCTCCGATGCGGGCTTGGGCGAGTTGGTGTTCTACACTGGGCCAATGCCGACGCCTCAGCCGGAGTACGTCGAGTACTATCACAAGCTCGACCCCCATCTTGCTGCGGCACTAGCGCCACCCACGCCCGAGGCCCGCCGCGGGATACTCGGCCACGAGTTCATGGACCTACGCGCCTACCGGCGTAGCGAGTTCTACAGCGATTTCGGGCGCCGCGTCGGCATCGCGCATACTCTCGGCGCCAGTACTCGGCTCGAGGATGGGGCGCCCGCGCGACTTGGGCTGTTTCGGCCCGAGACCATGGAGTCCTTCGGGGCGGCGGAGCGGCGCTTGCTCGCAGCCCTCATGCCCCACTTCTGGCGCGCGCTGGAGCTGTCTTGGTTGCGTCCGCCTCTCGACGCCGCGGCCGCCGGCCTCGGCGTACTGGACGCGCTGGCGCGGGCCTTGGTCGTCGTCGATGAGGCCTCGCGCGTGAGCTTCGCCAACGCCGCGGCCGTTCGGCTGGCCGATACCGCGGACGGTGGCCTCAGGCTCATGCGTCTGGGTCCCGTAGGCCGAGATAACCTTGTTCTCTCGGCCTCACATCGCGAGGACGCCGCTACATTGGCGAAGGCGATCGGTCGCGTGACACGGCGCGGCAGCCCGGGCGAGGCGCTGCGGCTGCGCCGGGTCGGAGGCGGCAGGGCTCCAGGGCTCGCCGCTCTGGTCTCCCCGTTGCCGGCTAGGCTGCCCACATTCGGTGCCCGACCTGGCGTGGCACCAGGTCTGGCACTGGTGATCGTCACGGACCCGTCGCAGCACACTCCGCCAAGCACGGCGATGCTGTCCGAGGTGTTCGGGCTCAGCCGCAGCGAGGCCGCCGTGGCGTCCGCGCTTGCCGGCGGCCGCTCGGCCGACGAGGTGGCCCGGGCACGCGGTACCGGCCTCGAAACCGTGCGCTCCCAGATCCGCTCCGTGCTGAGCAAGACTGGAGCTGTCAACCTGCGCGACCTCGAACGCGTCCTCGCGTCCTTGCCGACCGTCGTGTCGCTCGGTGCTGCGAACCACCGTAGCAGGACCGACGGCGATTAGAGCGGATCCCGTTTTCGTCTGAACGCAAACGGGTGAAGATGCTCGTCAGAACAACGAGCTAGAGCGCGCTGGCCGTTCACGGCCAGCCTCAAAGCGCTCTAGCCTGCAGCCGCACGCATGCGACCCGCGATCAGAGGATCGCACGCGCCGTCTGCAAGAGAGTAGGCGTCCGGCATAGCGTCGGCGACGCCTCAGGCGCGGCGGACACTCCAGAACAGGGGCAGGCCCTTCAGTACGCCGGCCAGCCCTCTCCTGTAGGCGGTCGGCTGATAGAAGACGCCCAGCGGGACATACGGCACGTCAACGAAGGCCTGTGCCTGCATCTGCTCGCCGAGCCGCTTCTGCGCCGCGACGTCTGGAGCGGTGAACCATGCGTCCCGCAGTTCCTCCAATCGCGGGCTGACTGGCCAGCCGAACGTCGCCTTGAGCCCATTGCCGCGCAGGAAGTTGTGGGCGGCCGGGTTGAGCTGCGATACGCCGGTCGCGTAGGTGCAGAACGCGTTGTAGCCGCCGCGCTCTGGCCCGTCATGATTGCCTGCCCGTTGCAGGATCGAGCCCCAGTCCATCGCGACGTAATCCAGGCTCATGCCGAGCGTGCGGAACAGGTCGGCGATGACCTCGCTCATGGCGGTGATCACCGGGAAGTCGGCCGGCGCCATCAGGAGCACCTTCTCCCCCTTGTACCCTGCTTGCCATAGCTCCCGGCGGGACGCGGCCAGGTCGCGCGGCCCGTTCAGTGCCCCCATGCCCACGGCGTTCGCCATGGCGGAGCCCGGCACGAAGAAGCCGACGTCGTCGCGCCACAGGCTCCGATCCTCGCCGGCGACGGCCGTCATGCAGTCGCGCTGACTGACGGCGCCCAGCACGGCGCGGCGGATGGCCGGGTTGTCGAACGGCGGGAGCGTGTGGTTGAACCGGAGCACACCGACGTTTCCGAACTGATCCAGGACCTCGACCGCCAACTCAGGGTCGCGCCGCAGTGTCGACAGGAGATCGAGGATGGGCTGCTCCCACCAGTCGATCTCGCCCTCTTGCAGCGCCGCGGCGGCGGTCGCCGGGTCGGGGATGACCTGCCACTCGACGCGGTCGAAGTTCACACGCTTCGGCCCGGCGAGCAGGCGCGGCGTTCCGTCGAGGCGCGGCACGTAGCCCTCGAAACGCTCGTAGACGAGGCTTGCCCCTGGCACGTACTGGTCGGCGACGAACCGGAACGGGCCGCTGCCGACCAGCTCCCTGACAGGCACCGTGCTGCTCGTTGCCGCGAGCCGCTCCGGCATGATGAAGGCGACGATGGAGCCGACCTTGCCGAGTGCTTCCGGCAACCGAGGGAAGGGATGCTTCAGGCGCCAGCAGACCGTACGGTCGTCAGGTGCCGCGAGCTCGTCCACGATGTCGAAGATGGAGCCGCCGAAGGTGTCCCGTGCAGCCCAACGGCGCAGGCTCGCCGTGACGTCGCGCGCGAGGACCGGGATGCCATCGTGGAATCTCAGGCCAGGACGCAGGGTCATGGTCCAGGTCCTGCCGCCATCCTCGATCACATGCCCCTCAACCATCTGCGGTTGTGCGCAGAGTGCCTCGTCCACCCCGTACAGGGTGTCGAACACGAGGAAGCCGTGGTTCCGGTTCACCAGCCCGGTGGTGACGATGGGGTCGAGGATGCCCGGCGCTGCTTGAGGCACGAAGCGCAGCGTCCGCGTCTCCTGCGCCCTCGCGATCGTCGGCGCGGCGGCGAGGAAGGCACTGGCGCCCAGCGTGGAGCGAAGCAGGTCGCGGCGGCGATGCATGGTTGCCTCCCGGCAAGGAAACGAGCGGCGTCCATGGCCTGAACCCAACACGCCCGCCAGGCCATCGCGATGGAACGCCCCTGTCGCTCCGCTTGGCGGCGAGGCTTCGTCGCTGGATACGCAGGCAACGCCGCCGCTCAGCGCCTTCGCAACGTGACAACGATGTAGCGGGCCAGGTGTCTTCCCTGGTTTCTGAACGCGGTGTCCTCGGGCGAACCGAACCTCATGCAGTCGCCCGCCTCGAGTGCCAGCGTGCGGCGCTCCTGCTCGATGGTCAGGCAGCCCTCGACCATGACGATCTGCTCGTCTTCCATCGGCCAGAACGCCGCCGCTGGGTAGCGCACGTCTGCTCCGGACGGCAGCTCGCACCAGACGAGGTCGAGCGGCGCCGCACCTGGTGGCGAGAGCGCACGGCGAGTGAAGCCGGTCTCCGGGTCCTGCCAGGCTGCCTGTTCCGCCCGCTTGGCAACTTGCCCAGGAGCGCCTTCGGCGCGCGCGAACAACTGGGCGAGCGTCAGGCCGAAGGCGGCCGATATGCGCCCGAGCAGGGCCGCAGTCGGGCTGGCTTCCTCGCGCTCGATCTTGCTCAGCATCGCGCGGCTGACCCCAGAGTGGTCCGCCAGCTCAGCGAGCGTCCAACCCCGCGCTTCGCGTTCCTGCTGGATGCGGGCGGCAAGCTGTGTTCCTGTCCCATCGATAACCATGCTGGACATGATCTCATAAGGTTTCCGGGTAATCGGCGCGGCTGAACGACTCCATCGTCCCGGTCTTGGCCTGAGCGGCATCATTCTAGCACCACTTTGGCAGGAGGGGTTCGCTTCGTCATGGCCCCATCCTCGCAAGCTCAGGAGCCTCCGGGAAACCCGGCGCGGTTCAACTCACCGTCTGCGGCTGCGGGCAAGAACGGTCAACATCTGCCCCAGCTGAGGAAGGTGTAGTCCGTTGGTGCGAGAACGCTAGGGCCATGGATGGTGTCCGTAGTCAGCGCACCCTGCACGATCCAACTATGGTTGGCTGCTTCGGTCACGGTTGCACCGGCGCCGTAGCCGTAGAGGTCGATGTGATCGACGCCCGATCTGAAATCGTTGATCGTGTCGCCGTTATCCTCACCGGCGTAGCGCGAATATGCTTGGGCTACCGCCGCCGCTCTGCAGGACGGCGCCGGCCGCCGTCTGCTCGGAGCCGTTTGACGCCAGGAACGCAGGTGTGGAACTGACAACGCTATCCACATTCACGCCACCGACCGTTGTGGGGCTAGTCGGCGACCCTGCAGACGCGCCGTCTTCCGCGCTAGTGTTGCTGCCGACAGCAGCCTGACCGAACGTGCTGTTCTGCACAGTGTCGGTAGCGGCGCTGCTTGATGTCACTGGGCCATAGACGTCGTTGTTGTCCTGATTGACGTTGAACACGAACGAGCTATTGAAAGCCGCATTGGCTGCTTTGTCGTTCGCGAAATTAAGAGTTGAACCGCCGGCGCTTCCTCCAGGGCGGATGAAGATCGCGCCACCTTTGCCCTGTCCGGGGTTCCCACCACTTCCACCGAGCTTTAGAGCGCTTTGAGGCTGGCCGTGAATGGCCAGCGCGCTCTAGCTCATTGTTCTCACGAGCATCTTCACCCGTTTGCATTCAGACGCAAACGGGATCTGCTCTAGTGCCGACAGCAGGGCCGCGCCCCTGCATCTACTGGTGGACAGCACTGGACTGAAGCTGTGCGGACCGGGCGCATGGCTGGTCGAGAAGCACGGCACCCGCACGCGCCGGTCGTGGAGGAAGTTGCACATCGGTGTGGACGCCGTGACCGGGCAGATCGTGGCGGCTTCGCTCACGGCCAAGGAGGTCGATGACGGCACCGAGGTCGGCGCCTTGCTTGACCAGGTCGCGGGGCCTGTGGCCACGGTCATCGCCGACGGCGGATACGACCAAGACAACGTCTACGCCGACGTGGCCGAACGCCATGCGGACGCGAACGTCGTCGTGCCCCCGCGCACGACTGCCGTGCCGAGTGCCACGGCCGAGACTGCGCCCACACAGCGCGACCGCCACCTCCAGCACATCGCCGAGCACGGGCGAATAGCCTGGCAGAGAGCGTCCGGCTACGTGAAACGAGCGCTGGTCGAGGTCGCGATCGGGCGCTGGAAGCAGGTGCTCGGCGATGAGTTGCGCGCCCACAAGGACGCATGCCGGGCCACCGAGGCGGCGGTGGCTGTCCAGGCGCTCAACCGTATGTGGGAGCTGGGACGTCCGAGCTACGTCCGCACCGCCTGACCTCGAACGGGGCTGGGACAGCTGCACTCAGGTGCCTGATCTACGCACCACGCTGCCACAAGTGGCTTGCCGCCCTCAAGCACGCGTTTGACCGCCTGAGGTTTGAACTCTGCCGTGAACCGGCGCCGTGTCCGCCGCTGTGCCATTCCCGTTCTCCTGGGGTACGTAGGTTCCTTATCGAACCCCCCGCAGCAAGAGGGAGGCTCACCGTCCGCATCGCCTAAACCCTGATCGGGGTTGGGAGCAGTGCGTCCACCTCGCTGACCGATGCAACAACGCCACAAGTTATCCATGGCCGACGAAGAGGAGAACACGCCAGAGATCATGCTCCAGAGATAGCCATTCAAGTTCTCTAAAACCGTCTACTAGGGCGGAAAAGTCTCAAGCCAATGCTGATCCACACCAATTTAAAGACTCGATCCTTAAGTCGGCGTCAGTCAGCAGAAATCTATTATATTTGACACACATCAAAAAATAGAGAAAAAAGCAAATATAACAATTTGGAAATTTATGCAGTATTTAGCTAGGATGTTGTCTTTCTAAATACAGCTTTCAGAAGCTTTATAAACCTTTGTTTAATTCAAAACATTGATCCTGCACCTTAATCTAGGATTGGTTCGTAAAGCCTGCAGGAGATTAATAGTATGATAACAAACAGCAATGGGATTAGTTCTGTTCTCTCGACATCGCCTATCGCACCCGAGACAGCTAGTCTCGTTCCAGTAGACGCGCCAGTTACTGGCGGACATGTCCTCACGGTCGGTCCAGGCGAAGAGTTCTCCGATCTCTGGGATGCCATCGCCAATGCTCAGAATAACGACGTGATTGCGGTCGATGCTGGCACTTACGTTGACGATTCAAATTCACGTCAGAATGGCTATGTCAATGCAGCCAACGTGACTATTGAGGGTGTTGGCGGCATGTTCCACATCGTCGAGCCCAGTGGTGGTCAGCCTTATAATCAAAAAGCTCCAATCGTCGCCGAGAACGGCCTAACTGTCAAGAATATAGAAGTATCCGGCGTGACTGCCCATAATCTGAACGGGGCTGGTCTACGCGTGGACTCGGGTGATCTAACCGTAGAAAACTCCTATTTCCATGACAACCAGGACGGTATTCTCGGAGGTGCTAATAATGATACAATAACAATTGACCATAGCGAGTTCGCCAACAACGGTCAGGGTGGCGGCGGTAGTGCCCATAACGTATATATTGGTACCGTCGATGGTCCCACCGCAGGTGTGCTGAACTTCACGAACAATCTCAGCATTTCAGCCGATACCGGGCATGAACTCAAGTCACGTGCGATCGTCAACAACATATCGAATAACGTTATCGCGGATCTCAGTGGCACAAGTAGTTATGATATTGACATAACTAATGGAGGTGCAACGATAATTCAGAACAATCTAATCGAGAAAGGCCCAAATGCAGAAAACGTGACAGTCATTAGCTATGGAGAAGAAAACCAATTCGCCAACCCTAATAGTTCACTGCTAGTCCAGAACAATACTGTCCTATATGATCGAGGAAACCCTTACGCCCCGGTGCTTGTCAACAACCAATCTCAGAATGCACTCGGCACGGCTATCCCGGTCACCGTTATAAACACTAGCGTATATGGGCTGGCCACCAACCAGATCCTAAACGGCCCAGGTACGGTCACAAACACCACTGAGCTCGCGAGTGAGCCGTCAATTCCTATCACTGCGCCATTCGCGAACGCACCTGTCATCCAGCCATACACTGGAACACTCACTCTCCAACTCAACGGCGCCGTCCCGACTGCTCATGGGGTGAGTGGCGGCAAAACTGGTGCCATCATCACTGATAATCAAGGCAACGTCATCGACAGTGGCTCAGTCGGGATCTACTTAATAGAAAACTATCACGGTTCTGTTACTACAAGAGTAGGATCGGTAAATACGCTCACCATCAATTCAACATCTAACATCCTTAGTCAAGGGTCCGATACGATCAACTTGAGTGGTGGTAATTACACAAGCGTCGTTGCATATGGTAGAACTACCATCAATGTCGCTTCGAGTAGTTGGGACAACCTCACCCTCAATGGCCAGGAGACTGTAAATGCACCTGGAAGTGCATCCTATGTTATTGGATCGGCTGCAAACGTCACCCTCAACAATGCTTGTGGCTCCTTCGATCTTACAAAACCAGCAGGGGCTACACTCGCTCTGAATCAGAGCAACGGCACTGTCAATGGCGTCCCTTTCTGGTTTGACCCAAAGCGTGCTGGCAATATCGCTGCAAGCGGAGGTGCCGTCGCTTTTCACTGGGACGGTTACAATCTGTATGCTACAGCAACAGATAGTGCTCCTGACTCATTCGTGTATGCTGGTGGTTTTGCTGCTATAACGGGCGGTAGCGGAGCGGATACCTATACGATCGGCAATACGATTTTGCCGAGCGGATTCCTGGAAATCCATGGCTTCAAGCAGGGCGCTGACAAAATCATCTTGAGTGGAGGGATGTCAGTCTTAGCTACGAGTTATACTGCAGGAAACACAACCCTTACGCTAACGAACGGCACTACGATACAAGTAGATGGCGTGAGTCTGAAATCTACTGACTTCGGCTTGCCTCCGACGAGCACGACAACTACGCTCGAACTTAGTGGTGGCACACTGGATCTTACTGCTGGAAGCCAGCTCGACGGGGCGGCCTTCCAAGGCACGATACGTGATGGCATCGTCACCGCGACCGGCGGCAGCCTTGGAGCGTCCAGCGCGCTGACGCTCGATGACGTCGCCTGGATCGGCACACTCGCGGCCGTGGGCAGCAGCCTGACCCTGCTCGACGGCACGACGGTCCGGGCTACCAGTGGCGGCGCCGGCGTGCTGGACGCAGCCCGTCTTGCCGGACCGCTCACCATCACAGGCGTTTTCGACCAGGCAAGCATCCTACTTGCGGGCGGCACTTTGCAAGCTGGCGCGGGCGGGCTGCAGCTCGGGGCGGCGAGCACGCTGAGCCTCGGCTCCGGGGCTGCCGTCCTGGGCGGCCTCTCCAACCCGATCACCGACGCGGGCAGCATCGCGCTCTCTGGCGGGAGCGCCACCGTGGCGGGCCTGACGAGCACCGGCACGATCAGCGTCAACGCCGGCACGCTCTCAGCCGTGGGCCTCGTCAACACCGGCACTATCACCCTGACCGGCGGGGGCACGCTGCAGCTCGCCGGCGCTGCGGCGCTCGGCGGCACGGTGGCGTTCGGCAGCACCGGCGCGAACCGCCTCGGGTTCGGCGGTGCCGGCTACGCGAGTGCCACGCTCTCCGGCTTCCGCTACGGCGACACGATCGATCTCGGCGGCCTCGCCTACGGCAGCAACCTGGCGCTCAGCGTCCAGGGCAGCAGCTTGAGCGTGTTCAACGCCGGCACGCAGGTCGCGAGCTTCACCCTGCAGACCGCGGCGGGCGCGGCCAGCTACGGCGCGGGCCAGTTCGAGCTGAGCTCGGATGGGGCAGGGGGCACCCTGCTGTCCACGCAGTATCGACCGATCACGCCGGTCTGGACCGGTGCCGGCGCCGACTTCGATGCGGCCTACTACCTCGCCCAGTATCCGAGCGTCGCCACGTCGGGCATGGACCCGCTCACCCACTACCTGACCGTGGGCTGGAAACTCGGTTACAACCCGAACGCCTGGTTCAACACGAACTACTACCTGAACCAGAACCCCGACGTCGCCGCCTCCGGCACCAACCCGCTCGTGCACTACGAGACGTTCGGCTGGAAGGAGGGGCGCGATCCCAGCATCCTGTTCTCGACCAAGGGCTACCTCGCCGCCAACCCCGACGTCGCTGCGGCCAGCATCGACCCGCTGCAGAGCTTCCTCGACTACGGCCAGTTCCAGGGCCGTCAGCCCGTACCCGCGACGCCGCACCTGAACACCACGCAGGATCCGCTGGTAGCGGGCGCCTGGTACGACGCGCGGTATCCCGATGCGGCCGCCTCGGGCCTCGATCCCACGCAGTACTATAACCAGGTCGGCTGGAAGCTGGGCGAGAACCCCGACCCGTGGTTCGACACCAAGTACTATCTCACGGCCAACCCCGACATCGCCGCGGCTGGCGTGAACCCGCTCCAGCAGTTCGAGGTGTATGGCTGGAAGGAGGGGCGTCAACCCTCCCTCGCCTTCAACGACCAGGCTTATCTCACGGCCAACCCGGACGTGGCGGCGGCCGGCGTGGATCCCCTCCTGCACTACGTCATCTTCGGCCAGTTCGAGGGGCGGATGACGTTCATCAACGCGCCCGCCTCGACCACGACCGCCCCCGACCCGCTGATGGACCGTGCCTACTACTTCGCTCAGCTCGCCAGCATCGTCCCCGCGAGCGCGGATGCGTTCGCGAGCTACGATCAGCAGGGCTGGAAGCTCGGGCTGAACCCGGATGCCTGGTTCAACACGAGCTACTACCTCGCGCAGAACCCGGACGTGGCCAAGGCCGGGATCGATCCGCTCGCCCACTTCGAGGCGTTCGGCTGGAAGGAGGGGCGCAACCCGAGCCCGAACTTCAGCGTGGCGAAGTACCTCGCCGCCTATCCTCAGGTCGCCGCCTCCGGCCAGGACCCGCTCGTGCAGTTCATCACCTCGGGCCAGGCCCAGGGCATGCAGGCGTTCAGCGTGTAGAGAGCATCGCCCTGTCTTCCCTATGGGGCTTTGAAGTTATCACCTGCTGTCATATGAATTCCGGGTGTTTGACATGGCTGACTGGGTGTAAGCTGGTAACCTTGACTTGGAAGCGCGGTCACGATGCGCATCGTCGAGCACCTGCCTGTCGAGGAGCTGGAGCAGCGTTACCGAGCGGCTGATGACGCAACCGAGGCAGGCCACATCCAGGCAATCTGGTTGTTGGCGCAGGAGCGGACGGTGCTGGACGAGCCGACCTTCGCCCAGCGCTGGGTCGAGCAACTAGCCACACGCTACAACGCACGTGGCCCTGAGGCGCTGGGCGATCAGCGGTGACACAACGGTCGTGCCACGAGCGTGCTGACCGAGGCGGAACTGGCCGCCTTGGCTGAGCAACTGCGCGCGCTGCTTGAGGATGGCGGGCGCTGGACTGGAGCGAAAGTAGCACTCTGGATGACGGCCCAACTTGGGGTCGAGCGCATATACCTAGGGCACAAGCAAGCTTGTGTCAGGCGCGGCTGGAAAACGCTGAAGCAGGTGCACTGGTCCATCCAGGCGCCACGCTCGAGCAACGGGCTGAGTTCAAGGGGGGCTCGACACGGCGGTGGCACTTGCCAGGGCAGCGCAGCCCGACACTCCGGTCGAGGTCTGGGCCGAGGACGAGTACCACCTCGGCCTGAAGCCGATCCGCCGGCGCGTGTGAGCGCCTCTCGGCGAGCTGCATACAGCGCTGGGCCATCACCGCTACCAGTGGCTGCACGTGACCGCCTTCGTGCAGCCGACCTCGGGCGAGGCGGTCTGGTTCCTCTCCAACGGCCTGAGCAAGCCCCTGTTCGAGAAGCTGCTGGCCAGCTTCGCACAGCAGACGGGAGCAGGGCGCGAGCGGCACATCGTGCTCGTGCTGGACAATGCCGGCTGGCATGGGCCGAAGGGGCTGACCGTGCCGGAGGGATCACGCTCGCCTTCCTGCCGCCGTATAGCCCAGAGCTACAACCTGCTGAACGGTTCTGGTCACTCGTGGACGAGCCGGTCGCCAACAAGCACTTCGCGTCGCGGCCCTGGCCGACTCCGACGCCATCGTCGCCAGCGCTGTTGCAAGCTTGCCCCCGACGCTATCAGGCCAGACACCTGTTTTCACTGGTGACCCAAGTCGGTCTAACCAAACTGATCAATCGGAATGCACCTCAAATATTGCACTACGGTTTCGAGACATATTGCTTTCTGATGCGAAGTGCAGTGTTCCGAACCGTCAAGCGTAGCACCGTGCTCGCACTGTCCAGGACACGCTGCGCCGCCTTCAAGCCTAGAGTCGTGAGCAACGTTACAGCAATGCGCTTCCTGTATAATCGGCTCACGTTCACCACGATCCTTCTGACATGCTTCCAGGCCTATGCCAAGGTATTTTGGAATCGGTGGTGCTCTTTCTTTCGTTGCCTTAATCCCAACAACGGTGTTAGTGCTAAGGTGTGCAATGAATATTCGATGGATAGCGGTCCTTAGAAATGTCGATGGTACGGAGTTCAAGCTCTTTGTGCAGGCTCCATGCCTATTGACTGCGAGGGATTTATTGAAAAAATATTGTTTATTTGGTTCCTATATATATAGCCTCAAAGAGGAAAGCCAATGTGAGTCCGACAAGAAGCTCTAGGCCAAGCCAGGTGCACTGAATTGCTGCAAGAATGCTGATACGTTTCCAGTAGCTCCCGTTCTGACATAGGCCCTTGAACTACTATCGTCCTCGACAGCTTCGTTCACCCTGAGTCGGTCGTTTGAGTGTGAACAGCGTAGGCACATCCTATTCTCTCATGATAGGTGGGGCGGCATATCCCTGTGCGCCCTGAGGCACGCAGGATGCCGCTGCGGGAAGCGTCAGATGTCCGGTGACAATCCCCCATTGTGTTCCCTCACCGCGAGCTGGGCGTCGTGATCTGGTCATCAGCGAAGATGACGCTTGCATGCTCCGGGCCGAAACTCCAGACGTAGATACAGGCTGCACAACCGTGGAGACGACCCATGCCCACCAGTCAATACCTTCGTAGCCGCCTCGATGCCCGACAGCCGTTGCCAGCCGGACATCCGGATACCTGGGGCCTGATCACCCGTGGCACCTGCCTCGAAGGCATGCCTTGGCCAGGGTATGCTGCGAGCACCGCGCAGCATGGCGGCAAATGGGCACTCAATCGCAACGCCCAGGTACGGAGGGAACGCTAGTGCCCAGCCTCGACGTGTCCGATTGAAGCAACTCACCATGAACGCGGTTAATCGGGCCGTGGCGCAGGCATGAGAAATAGGCTGCACCGCAATGGCCGCGAATGGGTCAGCTCGGACCTGCCCTGGCCCATGGGCACAAGGAGCTGGCATAGCCGTGACGACGACACGGTGTTCCTGACGGTGCACAGCCCGGGCCGCAAGCGCAGCGCTCCTGGGCTGTGGCAATGGGCAACGAGCCATCGGGATGACGGTAGTGTCGCGCAGTCCGGCACGGCGGACACGCGTGAGGCTGCTATGGACGCCGCTGTCGCCGTGATCGGCGTGGTTCGGAATGCCTACGATGAATCGGTCGGCCTGCGGCAGAGTTCCATGCTTAGGCAGGCGCCGGATGCATGATCTGCTTACAAATTGAAGGTCCTTCATGCCCTCTCCCGCCGCAGAGCCCGACCGCTTGCTCGCTCGCATTGCCGCATTGGAGCTAGCGTTCAAGGGTGTCGTCGCACACCTGTTGCGCTCCAACCTGCTGCAGGCCGAGGATCTTGACGCCGTGCGAGAGCAGGCGTTGCTCACGCTCCAGCTGATGCAGAGCGCGGGCGACACACGGTTCCAGGTGTTCGGAGCCCGTGCAGAAGAGGAACTGCGAGCGCTGTTCAGCAGCATCGAACATGGCGGTCCCGACATGTAGGAAGGTCCACATCATCGACAACCGTACTCGCTTTCAGCAGCTTATCCTTGCTCGGATCAATGTGAGTGCGAGCACGCCGCTGCGAGTAGTAGGGCTTGTGCCATTCGGGACATTATGCCCACTCCGTTGAGCAGGTATCTAACCGCCGTTGCAAAATGATTATTCCGGCGAGTCCCAAGCCAAGTATGGCGAACGATGCGGTCGTAAGTTGACCTGGAGGACCGGACGCCGCGACGACGCAGGGGTTAGGCGGTAGCCCTATATAATCATACGTGTTACAAGCGACGTATCCATAATGAAGGGACTGAGTGCTGCCGGATGTCGTTATAAAAAATCCGGTGCGCGTCAAGGTAGTTGCCGCTTTGGTTTCGTAACGGCTCCTCCTATCCGGGCGGCCTGATTGCCTGTCTCCGGTTGCTGGGGTGCGAGCCTCCGACGGACGTCGAGCCTGCCATGGTGCTCGCGGCCGGGAAGGTCCGGTGCTCGCCCGCCTCGCCATGCTCGCGCGGCGAGCCGCGCTGCGCGTGGCTGCGGCGGCCTGCGCTCCTCTCTTCCCCGCCGCTGCGCGCCATGGCCGAGGACTGGGCAGGTCGGGGCGGGAAAGCAGGCTCGCCAGTCGAACTGGAAAGCTGGCTCTGCGACAGCGCGATCTGGACGACGCTGTCGCGCTCCGGGTTGAGCGTCACGGCCCCGATCGGCGTCCAGTCGCGGGTCGGCCCACTCCAACGCCGCGGGTTGCTCGCGCGCGCCGCCTCATACAGCGCATGACGGGAGGCCAGCAGCGCCGCGTCCTGGCCGGCATGGCGCTCGGCCGGGGTGACGTAGCGGATCGCGCTGTGACGGTGCTCGTGGTTGTACCAGCGCACGAAGCGCGCTGCCCACTGCCGCGCGGCGTCGAGGTCGGCAAAGCCCCTGCTCGGGAACTCGGGCCGATACTTGGCGGTGCGGAACAGGGCTTCGGCGAACGCGTTGTCGTCGCTCACCCGTGGACGCGAGTAGGACGGCGCGATGCCGAGCCAGGCGAGCATGGCCAGCACGGTGGTGGCCCTCAGGCTGGCGCCGTTGTCGCCGTGCAGCACCGGACGCGCGGCCATGGCGTGCACGCCCTCGGCGAGCGCCGTGCGCCGGACCAGGTGGGCGGCATGCTCGGCAGCGTCGGCGTCGTGCACCTCGAAGCCGACGATCTTGCGGCTGTAGAGGTCGAGGATCAGGAACAGGTAGAACCAGCGTCCCTGCACCTGAGCCGGCAGGAACGTGACATCCCAACACCAGACTTGGCCAGGAGCAGTCGCCACGTGCGTGCTGGGCGGACCGCACGCCCGCGGCGGTCGGGCCCGGCCGCGCCGGTGCATCTGGCCGTGGTCGCGCAGCACGCGGTGGAAGCTGGCCTCGCTGGCCACATACACGCCCTCGTCGGCGAGTGCCGGGACGATGCGGGCCGGCGGCACGTCGGC
>JBCJKO011237658.1:0-15066 GCA_039877535.1 Touit batavicus
GCCGAGTGGATTGATCTCCGATTCCAGCAATTGGGGCAGTTCTATGGTCGGTGCTCAGCCTATTCTTAATGTGACAGGCATACGTTCACAGGTGTATTATCTGGCTGGCGTAGGCCAATATCTGCTCATCCATGACACCGCTCATGGCACTTTCGAATTCTGGACCGCAACGAGCCTGACTGGGCCTTGGATTAAAACCGGTTACACAGTCACTGGACAGGACTTCCCCGAATTTCCTTCCATTTTTATGAGCACTGTTAGTACGATTAACACCAGTCCGGCACAAGTGAGCTTCCTGATGGCGTATGGCGGAAATGCTGCCAGCGACGGTCTTGATCAGGCTTACCCCCTCGACCGACGCTATTCGAGCACTTTCAAATCAATCACGCTTACTGCCAGTTCAACATCAGCAGTCACGGCCAGAGCCGCTGCTTTTAACGATGGCGTTTCTCGCAACAACCTGATTGCTGATCTTGCTTTTTTACCGGAGTTGGGGAACACCATCACAGATTATAGTGGTGCAGGGCATACGGCCACAGCCAGTTATACAGCAACGTCCAATACCGGTTCAAACTATTCGACAGGCGGCATCTGGTTTAATCCTTCCAATCCGGGGAATGATGCGATTACAGGGAGCTACAGCGTCAATGTTCCGGCGCCCGTGATCGGTCCGTTTACGCTTCTCGTGGCGTATCGGAAATTACAACAGCCACAAAATAACGAGTGCCTTGTGTCTGGAAGCCAGATCTCGATATGCCGCAATGGAGTCAATCTTGACGATTGGCTGATTACCGTGAACGGCACGACGGCAGAATGGAGCGACCCTCTTACTTACAACGGAACGTACTACAACACGGGCTGGGATGGTTCGTGGAATATGTTCATAGTGACGTACAACGGCGCTGTCGTTAGCACTTACAATCAGTACACTTTGTTTACTGGAAACTCTCCTGCTGTGCCTCTCCAAGGCGGCTTGGTAGGATCGAATTTCACTTTGGGCGGCAACAACTTTTCCGGCGAAATCGCACGTTTCGTTCTGTACAACCGAGCCCTGAGCGGACCCGAGTTGTCCGACACAACCAACTCAATCATTGGTGACCTTGGAGCACGTAATATCTATTTGAGCCGCCCGGTTCGCGTCGGCGAATCGGTACTGGACTCGCAGGGAGTTCCTCTAGGAGCATGGAGTGTTCGCAAGGTTCTATCCAGTTGGACGGGCCCGCTGCTCAGAATACACAGCCCCTCCCTAGGAGCTGATATAGATGTGCCTTCCGACAGTGCAGGAAATCTGGACTCCACTACGCTGCGCAGCTTTTGTGGTGCGACGCTGACCAACTGTTTTCCGACTCAGTTGTACGATCAAACCGGCAAAGGTAATGACCTCACACTGGTTTCTGTGCCGACGCACCAACCTGTTTTAGCGACCTGCGGATCGAGGCAAGCCTACTGTATTTACCAGGATGGGTATTCTGCCTTCAGGACGCCAGGTAATTTCTTTTTTTATGGATTTACAGGCGGTGTCAACGCGGTGATGAGTATTGATCAGGTTCACAGCGGACCATTCAGCAAGTTCCTGAGCTACTTCGATAATGTAACAGAACCCGACGCTACCCCCGCCCTGCTGTCTGCCGTGCAGGGAGATGCTGCCAATGCAGTTGTCTCAGCGGTACGAGGCGGAACCTCGCTTTCTGGAATCAACACTTCCAATATGACCCTGTTCACAGCGTTCTCGTGGTTTGACTCCTATTGGGAGCACTTCATGGTCAATAACAGTGCCACGCCGAATGCAAACGTGTCGGGGGTTCCAACCCAAGTGCGGTTCCAGGCTTATGGGTTTAACGTCGGTGCCATCGGCACGTCAACAGGTCCTTACGGGGCTGGGTCCTTCTCCGAAGTATTTATTTGGGATCAGGCGTTCTCCGCAGGTCACGTTCGAGAGATCGGGCGTAATGAATCAGCGTATTTCGGAACCCCCTATATCTTTTAGGCATGCGCAAGGCTACATTGCCCTGCGCATGCCGCCCAATTGTCTCCTAGACCGCTGAGTTACTCTACGGTCACGCTTTTGGCTAAGTTGCGAGGCTGATCCACATCACAGCCGCGCTTCACGGCAATATGATAGGCCAGCAGTTGCAGAGGAATCATTTCCAGCAACGGCAGCAGGAGTTCGCGCGTGGTCGGAATGGTAATCAGATAGTCAGCCATCTTAGCGACTTCTTCATCACCTTCGCACGCGATAGCGACGACTACTCCGCTCCGCGCTCTCACTTCCTGAATGTTGGAAAGCGTCTTCTCGTAATGGACACGACTTTCTTCAGATTCGGGATCGCAAGTGGCTAAAACCACGACCGGAAGGTTCTCGTCAATCAACGCATTCGGGCCGTGCTTCATTTCGCCAGCCGGGTAGCCTTCGGCGTGAATATAGGAAATTTCCTTGAGCTTCAACGCGCCTTCCAAGGCAATGGGAAAGTGAATGCCCCGGCCCAAATACAGAAAATCCTGCGCTTTGGAAAGATTGCGGGTTAGCTCTTCATAGACTTCCGTATTCGCCAGCACATGTTCCAGCTTGCCCGGAATCTGCGCCAATTCCTGCACCAAAGAACAGGACGCCTTTGAATCGAGCGTGCCGCGCACCTGTCCCAGATACATGCCCAGCACCATCAGTGCCGTGAGCTGGGAGGTAAACGCTTTGGTCGAGGCGACTCCGATCTCCGGCCCCGCGTGGGTCAGCAGCGTACCGGCAGCTTCACGCGTGATCATGGAGCCGACCACATTACAGATAGCTAATGTCTTTGAGCCTTTGCTTTTGGCTTCCCGTTGCGCCGCCAGAGTATCGGCCGTTTCGCCCGATTGCGAGATCACAATCGTCAGCGTGTTGGGCTGGATAATAGGATCACGATAGCGGAACTCGCTACCGTAGTCCACTTCGACCGGAAGCCGTGCTAAACGCTCGATGATAAACTTGCCTGCTAGGCCGGCATGCCAGCTCGTTCCGCAGGCCACGATTTTCACCTGTTGAAACTCACGAAATTCCTTTTCGGAAATATCAACTTCGTCCAGAAAAACGCGTCCGCTTTCCTGGCCGATGCGACCGACCAGTGTGTCTTTGATGGCGCGCGGCTGCTCAAAGATCTCCTTGAGCATGAAATGTTTGTAGCCGCCCTTTTCGGCCATGATCGGGTCCCACAGGATATGGGAAAGCGCACGCTGCACTTTTTTGCCGTTGAAGTCCGTGAGAGTGATTCCGGCAGGCGTCAGAACAGCCACGTCCCCGTCATTGAGAAAGATCATATCGCGAGTGTGGCTCAGGATGGCGGGAACGTCGGAAGCCACGAAAAACTCATTCTGGCCCAACCCCACTACGACAGGAGGGCCGGAGCGTGCCGCCACAATTTTGTGCGGGTCCGAACTGGCGATGACACTGATTGCAAAGACACCGGAAATCTGTTTAAGCGCCATCCGTACAGCATCTTCGAGATTACCGTTTAAATGCTTTTCGATGAGGTGCGCCAGGATTTCGGTATCTGTTTCAGTTTTAAAGGTATGACCTTCAGCAGTTAATTGCTTCCGTAATTGGAGATAATTTTCCACAATGCCGTTGTGAACGACGACAATGTTTCCGCTGCAATCCCGATGCGGGTGCGCGTTCTCCTCCGTAGGACGGCCATGCGTAGCCCAGCGTGTGTGCCCGATCCCATAGAGACCGGACAGGGGCTTGATCCGAATAGCTTCTTCCAGGTTGTGCAGCTTACCGGAAGCGCGGCGCAGTTCCAGGCAGTTTGCACCCGACAGGACAGCAACGCCTGCCGAATCATAGCCACGGTACTCAAGCTTCCTCAGCCCATCTACAATGACGGGAACCGCTTCCCGTCCCCCAATATAACCGACTATTCCGCACATGATAAAGAGATTAGTGGTCTGCCCTGATATTTAATCTAATCTAAAATTTCCACCCGGTAGTCTTCAATGACCCCGTTTGACAATACATCGCGAGCCATGTCCTCTAATGCCTTAACGGCTATTTCGTGAGAAATATGATCTGAAATGTTCAATTCAAAGTACTTTCCCTGACGAACTGCCAAGACTTCTTTATGTCCTAAACCGTTCAAGGCCGAGCAAATAGTCTGCCCCTGAGGATCAAGGACTGTAGGCTTCATCGACACATAGACGCGAGCTTTCATGCTGTGATCTTTCATTGTAATGAAAAGATAGCTGTTCGTTGATTTACCAGTCACTACAATTCGGTCACAAACATGCAATTTACAACCTTTCAGACCAACTTTAAGCGGTTGGAACTACTGTGATGCGAGAATACAAACAACTCACATTGCTTTCCGCGCTTCGCAGCGGTTTTTGATGACGCGCAATATATTTTCCTGTACATCCCGCATGATGGCATCGGTCCACAAACCGGCATACACGTTGAACTTAGTCGAGAGGCGGTGTTGGCTGCTTAGGTGCAATATGACCTCATAGGGATGGATTTGCTCAATGCGGTATTCTCCATTCAAAACGTCGAAGTACGGGCCGCCGACTGTTACATGCTCGTCCAGAGTCGTGGGCGGAATGGCAGCAGTGTCGGCGCAAATCGTGAATGCCAGTCTTTGATTGGATTCCCAACGAGTTACCGTTTCCCAGAACACAATACCTCCTGCAAAGCTGGCTTTTCGCACACCGCCTACGCCCTCATAGGAGAGCGTCGCTGCGATTGGACGCGGAAAGCCGATTTGCTGTGTCCAGGTACTGTTTAGTTCTTCCGGCCGGATAGCCGGTACGCTCTTAATTTGTTGCCAGATCACGTTGGGCGATGCGTGAATCGAGATTTTAGTAGCGACAGTGCGAATTTGGCGCGGCGCTTCCTGATATTTCTCTACTGGAGCAATTAAAATTGGCAGGGCGAAGCACCAGACCAGCACAAAACGACGGTTACGCCAGGAAAGGACATCACGCACAATACCCGTTACTAAACCGCCGAGCAAGGACATAATCAGCACCAGCGGAATCCACAAGAAAATGCAGATAATCCCTTCCCAGGCGAGAGCCAGTGCTGTCCCTAGACAGAGCAACGCCGGAATCCAAGGACTGAACAGACGTTCCGGCCAACGGCGGCGCCCATGTGTCTCGCTTAAATACACTTGCAGAAAGCCCAAGCCGAAAGGCATGCCAAACAGAAAAGCTTCCGACATTACCTGGAACGGGCTGGACGAATTTGCACTGCTGAACAGAAGGCGAAAGAACAAGCCATATGCCAGGCCCGCTCCGATGGCGATCCAACGCACCCGACGCGGCATAAAAGCCATGCGTTCTAGAACTGGTTCCAGAGGTATTGATTGTAAACTTCGTGGTGGAACTGAATTTCCGGCTCTTTGATCAGGGTGCCTAAAAGGCGCGGGCAACGATCAGCGGAAGCTTGCTTCAGGTCGGCATAGCGGGCCTTTACATCTTCCCCTAACAACTTATTGATCCACTCGGCATTGCGGAAGTTGGCAATGGCGTCATACACGTTGTCTGGTAGATAACGGGCAGCCGAACGCAGATCCTGCATATCGGAGATATTCCCTTCTAATCCAGTCTTGAAGACGGCCAGCAAGGTCATATACGGATTGGCATCGGGAGCGACGGAACGGACTTCGACGCGGGCGCTCTTTTCGTTTCCAATCGGGATACGAACCATGGAGCCGCGATCTGTGGCCGAAGCTTTGATTTGGTTGGGCGCTTCAAAGTGCGGATCAAGACGGCGGTAAGCGTTCACGCTGGCGTTCAAGATCAGGCAGATATCGTTGCCGTGCGTGAGGATACGATCAATAAATTTCCAGGCGCACGAGCTGAGCTTTTCGGGTCCTTGCGGGTCCCAAAAGAGATTTTTGCCGTTCTGCGTAATGGAAACGTTGGTGTGCATGCCGCTACCGTTCACACCCATCACGGGCTTCGGCAGGAAGCTGGCCGTCAGGCCCATCTTGGTAGCGACTTGTCGGCAGATGAGCTTATAAAGCTGGATCTGATCGGCAGCGGCCACCACTTCTCCGTAGCTGTAGTTAATTTCAAACTGCGAGGGAGCAACTTCCGGATGATCTTTTTCATTCTGGAAACCCATGGCGCGTTGCACTTCGGCACAGGTGTCAATGAAAGTACGCAGAGGATCGCCGGGTAGCGAATGATAGTAACCGCCGGTATTTACATACTCGAAGCAACCCGCGCTGTGGAAGCGGCGTTCGGCATCTGTACCGTTAAATAGAAATCCTTCGATTTCATTGGCCGCGTTCAACGTGTAGCCTTCCTTCTCATGGAGGCCTTGCGCATACGATTTCAGGACGCCCCGAAGATCACCGACATAGAGCGAACCGTCTTTGTCGATGACTTCGCCGAAAACCAGCACTTTACCGGAGCCAAAAATATCGCTAGGGGCCCAGTAAAAAGAGCTCCAATCCATACCAAGGCGCAGATCGCTTTCCCGCTGCGCCGTAAATCCCCGAATCGAAGATCCATCGAATGTCAGGTTATCCCAGCTATTGATTAAGAACTTCTTATCGTAGTCAAGCATGTGCAGGCGACCTTCGAGATCGCTGAACAAGACAGTAACAGCCTTGATGCGCTTCTCATCGGTCAGATACTTGATGCGTTCTTCCCGGATCTGGTCGGCTGACACCCGGTTCTTACGTTGCTGCTTGGCATGTAGATTTAGTTCTTCCAGTTCCGAGTAGGGCAGACTCAGAAAATCGTGCAGTACGGGGATAGACATTACTCTCCTTGCAATCTAGCTTTGACTGTTTGTTTAGTAGCGAGCAGGAGCGGTTCCAAACGACAAGGGTTGGTCCTGATAGCAGGACTCCCGCCGCGCGCTTGTTAAAGTTAACTCGTAATTATCGCATGAGAAGCCAAGAAAACTTATCGTCCTCACAGGCGAGCTGGAACACAAATCATCGTAAGATTTGGGAGAACTTGCCAGGAGGCACCATTCGGCTTAAAAACGTGCCTAGAGTTCTTGGCTTTCTTTTTTGTTTAAGCCTAATGAGTGCCGCTGCCGAGTTTCCGCAGGCTGAGATTACGAACGGAAGCATCCGGGCCACGCTTTATTTGCCCAATCAGGAGAGCGGCTATTATCGCGGCGGACGGTTCGACTGGTCCGGCGTAATTGCGCATCTGGAGTATGCCGGACACAATTATTTTGGGGTCTGGTTTCCCCAATATGAACCGACACTGCATGATGCAATTACAGGCCCAGTCGATGAGTTCCGCTCACAAGACGGAGGGCTCGGCTATGCGGAAGCGAAGCCGGGCGATTTCTTTGTCAAAGTCGGGGTCGGTGTTCTGCGCAAGCTGGACAATGAGCCTTACCAGTTTGCACGCAATTACCCGATCATCGACCATGGCAAGTGGATCATCCGACCAGGCCGGGACCGTGTCGAGTTTGTTCAAGAATTAACCGGAGTTCGCGGATACAAGTACGTTTACACCAAGACGGTACGGCTCGCCAGCAACAAGCCGGAGCTGATCCTGGAACACACTTTAAAGAATACGGGCAAACGGGTCATCGAAACCGAGGTTTATAATCACGACTTTTATGTGATCGACAACCAGCCAACTGGTCCTGATTTTCAGGTAAAGTTTCCGTTTCAGGCGAAAGCAAAGGATGACTTGAAAGGATTGGCGGAGGTGCGCGGTAACACATTAGTTTATCTGCGGGAATTGCGGGATGCAGCGCCCAAAGAATCAGCCGCTACCTATATCCAAGGCTATGGCAGCGCGGTAGGAGATAACGATATCCGGGTTGAAAACAGCAAGGTAAAAGCAGGAGTCCGGGAGACGGGTGATCACCCGCTTTCAAAGCTGTACTTCTGGTCGATCCACACTACAGTTTGTCCGGAGGCTTATATCGCTTTGCGAGTGGCTCCGGGTAAGAAGGTAAACTGGCGGATTCGGTATCAGTTTTACACGTTGCCGTAAGCGAAAGAATTTAGATCAAGATGGTAGAAACTTCGCTTGTTAGCCCTAGCATCAACCTGCTTGCGAGCCAATTAGGCACTGAATGGGCAGCTATCCGGAAGGCTCAGGAAAATACGGTTCGGAGACGCCGGGAGTTGGAAGAGTTGTTTCGTCATCGCTCCTCACCAGATACCAGCATTGTGGTTTTTGGATCGGTCGCCAGGCAGGAGGTGACCTGCAGCAGCGATCTGGACTGGATCTTGCTGGTAGATGGATCAGCCGTTCCTGAGCACAAAGAACAAGAGCGCGAGATCCAGCACCTGCTCACTTCTCATCACTTTGTGGAGCCGGGGAAAAGTGGCGTGTTCGGCAAAATGGTGGGGAGTCATGATCTGGTGCACAATATCGGCGGTGAGGATGATAAAAACTCGAACACAACGCGCCGTGTGTTGTTGTTACTGGAGTCACTGCCGATTGGAAATCAAGAGGCCTACGACCGAGTGCGGCGGCAGGTGATCCGGCGCTATCTGCGGGATGATCGAGGGCTCTTGTATGGTGGTAGAAACGTTCGTATTCCCCGGTTTTTGTTGAACGATTTCACTCGCTATTGGCGCACCATCACGGTCGATTTTGTTTATAAACAGCGAAGCGACGATAAGAAGTGGGCTTTGCGGAACGCGAAATTGCGGATGTCCCGCAAGCTCATTTTCGCCGCTGGATTACTATACTGCTTCTTCTGCGATCTGGACAGCGCTGCCGCCGAAGCGGTAGATCTCGCCAAATCAGAAGCGAAGGACGTCGGATTTTTGACGGCGTACCTGGAAAGCCAACTGGCGCAGCCGCCTCTGGAAGTGATGGCAAAGGCGTGCATCCAACTAAACATCGCTCAAAAGACGGTTGAGTCTTTGTTTGATTCTTATAACCGCTTTTTGCTGATTCTTGACGATCCCGAAAAGCGCTCCGAACTGGAGCAGGCACACACGCATGAGGATCTGCGTGTTTCCCAAGTCTGGAAAGAGATGGGCGGCATCAGCCGCCAGTTTCACCACAGTCTGGTCATGCTGTTTCTAAAAGGCAATGAAAGCCTTTGTGAACTGACGATGGAGTACGGACTATTTTGAGAAGCCGGATTGGGTTCTCGACAGGAGCTTTGGCGAAGGGCAATTTTCGGCAGGCACTTTCTTCGTTGCGGGAATGCCAGATTGATGTTGTAGAGTTATCCGCCCTTCGCCTCGGTGAGCTTGCGCCTTTAGTTTCCGCCTGGCCTGGGCTTGCATTGCAGGATTGGCGATTTGTCTCGATTCATGCACCCAGCCGCTTTGAGCCGGAAGCGGAAGAGTGGGTTGTGAATTGCCTCGCTCCGTTGGCGCAGGAAGACCATCTAGTAATCGTGCACCCGGATGTTTTATTTACACCCACGTTATGGAATCGACTAGGAAGCAATCTTCTCATTGAAAACATGGACAAGCGCAAGCCGGTGGGTAGAACGGTGCGCGAGTTGATGCCGGTTTTCCAAAACCTTCCATTAGCCCGTTTTTGTTTCGATATCGGCCATGCCCGGCAGATCGACCCCAGTATGACGGAAGCACGGCTGCTCCTGCACACCTTCGGCGACCGCTTAGCCGAGGTTCACATGAGTGAGGTAGATACGGCGAGCCAGCATCAACCAATTTCTCCGAACGCAATCACCGCTTTTCAGTCCGTAGCTGAGTGGATTCCCCCGGAGATTCCTGTGATTCTGGAGATGCTGATTGACCGAGGGCAAAGTGAAATCTCCACTGAGATCAAGCGCGCACAAGAAGCGCTTGACCCACCCAGAATTTAGCAGTGAACAGCGTTCCGTATCAGAACAGCAGTTTCAGCGCAAACTGAATCTGCCTGGCCGGATAGGTCGTTCGAATTGTGCCAAAAGCCGAACTCGTCGAAATTGCCGTCGGTAGTCCGAAGTTTGTGTGGTTCAACAGGTTGAAGAACTCCGACCGAAACTGTAAGTTTGTCCGCTCAGTGATGCGAAAGCTTTTATTGGCGGCAAAGTCCCATTGCCATAATCCAGGAGCACGAAACGAGTTCCTGGCCTCGTTACCGAATGGGTTATTAGCGGTAGGTGTCGTAAAGGTGTAACCGGCAAAATAGTTATTGACCATCTGATTTTTAGTCAGCCCTGTTGCAGCCTGGCCGGAAACGTTTGGCCGCAGGATGGCTTCACCCCGGTAATCGTTGGTGAGACCAGTGACGTCATTGATGCTGGCTGGAGAATATGAAACATCGATCGGCGTGCCGGTATTGGCCGTGTTGATTGTGTTGATCTCCCAACCACCCAGAGCGGCGTCTACGAACCGGTTCCAGTTGGCACCAAAGTGGCGGCCTTTCCCGAACGGCAGCTGATAAACAACGCTGGTCACATTCACAAACTCCACGTCAAAGCTCGATGGCCCTCTCTCCGCTGCCAGATTGCGAATGTTCTGCGGATTGGCTTGATAGTAGCCTGGATAGTACTCTAACGCCTGTTCTGAATTTCCTAAAGCCTTGGACCATGTAAACGAATTCAGGAAGTAGAGTCCGCCACCAAAACGATGTTCCAGGCGAGCGGAAAATCCGTTGTAGTTGTTATTACCAGCGGGATCAAGCCAGGTGATGGCACCAAAGCTCTGAATCGGACGCCGCGCCTGGACGCCTAAGCAGCCAGTAGTGATGGATGGTGTGATCGTAGTGTTGCAAGTAGCTGTCACAGGATTCGGATTGGCTTGGTTATAGTCAGCCAGTATTGGCAGCCGCAGGCTGTGGTTTCCGTTATAAGCCAGCTCCAGAAACGTATTTTTTGTCAGCTCCTGTTGCACGCTGAACAACCACGATTGAACATACGGCCATTTCGTATTGGCAGGGATATAGTCAATGTTTGACACGATGGGATTGAAGTTTGCCGGCACATCTAATCCGGTTGTAAAGCTATTCTGCGTGGTGAGGAAGCTGGCCGAAGGAGATCCTCCGGCAGGAATCGATTGCGTCTGTAAGCCAAATAAGGCGAGCGGCGCGTTGATACCTTCCTGCGCGCTTCCCGGACGGTTTTGAAACGCGTAACTGATTCCATAGCCGCCGCGAATAACTGTTTTCGATGTGGGGCTATAAGCAAATCCGGTACGCGGCCCAAAGTCTTTGTAGTCCGGATGAACCAGCGCACGATTGTAAATGCCGCCGTTGCTCGCACGAATCAGAGTATTCGTTGTCGGGTCGAAATTAGACCAGAGATTGTCACGTTCCCAAATGGGAGTGGCATACTCCCATCGCAACCCGAGATTGATCGTCAGCTTTTCATTTACGCGCCAGTCATCTTGAAAATACAGAGCATTGACGTGTTGCCGTAAATTGGTGACCAGATTATTGCCGAGCTGGATGGTGCTGGGTAATCCAAAGATAAAGTCAGCCAGATTGTAGCTGGTAGCATCCGATGGAACTGTACAATTAGCTGGCCGATTGAGCAGCGCACAGGTGGGACGGCTAAACTGGCCCGCGTAGGTGTCAGCTCCATAAAGCGGATTTACATCGAGCACCTCGGTACGGATGTCTGTCCATTCGTAGCCCATCTTTAGTGCATGCCGTCCGATCACCTTCGAAAAGTTGATTTTAGGATTAAAGACTGTCGGATTCTGGAATTGAGGATTGCTGGTCTGCCGTCCTAATTGTGAAAACCCGCTGATGGATTGCGAGTTCAGTCCGCCGGTCAAGTTGGGTGTCGTTGGCAATCCCGGAATGCCATAGAGTTGCTGCATGCTGGGCCCTCCCAAATAAGGGGGCACTTTTCCGGCCAGGATGTGGTCAAAGGCAAAGCGCGCATCCAGCAGCGAACTGGGAGTGAGCGTCCAAGTATAGCCGGCAGCCGCTTGCTGCGAGATGGCATGGATATAGCCATTTCCGTTGCCGCCGGAAGGTCCGGGAATGTCAGGCTGATAATACTGCAAGTCCTTGCGCTGGCTAAACCGGACAAATCCTGTTTGCTTTTCGTTAATGTTCCAATCGAGCTTGGCGTCGTACTTGTCGTAATAGTCGCGCACCAGCAGTAATGCTTCGTAGTTGTTAGAGCGGCCTGGCCCATTCTGGGCCGGTAGTTGGCTCAGCACGGTAGCCGCAAACGGATTCAATTGCGAAACAGGAATTTGCGTGTTTGCCCCATACACCGTCCGGTTGAGCGGATCATAAACGGTTACAGGCAGGACGCCAATGCGATCGGTAGAACTCGGAATGCTGTCGAAATTCAAGTAACGCTGCAACTGGCGAAAGCCTTCGTAATCACCAAAAAAGAAGAGCTTGTTTTTGATGATAGGGCCCCCAATTGTTACTCCAAACTGATTCCGCTGCAATGTTGGCTTTTGGAAGACGGCCGGGCTGAAGGTGAACCCAATTGCATTTAAGTCCGTGTTACGGAGAAAATCATACAGCGTCCCGTGAAATTCGTTCGTTCCCGAACGCGTAGCAGCATTCACAACACCACCGCCCACACGACCGTATTCAGCACTGAAATTGCTGGTAATCAGCCGGAACTCAGTTACGGCATCCGGCGAAGGCTGGACCACCTGGTTTGAGTAACCTTGATTACTGGTGGAATAAGCGTTGTTATCCAGGCCATCCAACAGGAAATTGTTGTAAGTGCTGCGCATGCCGTTCACGTTGAAGGCACCTTCCCGCGGTGTGCCGCTGGCTGCAAAGAGCACGGAAAGAGGAGATCGATGCGTGTTGGTGGCTAATAGAGCCAGATCCGAATAGTTTCGGCCATTTAAAGGCAACTCCACGATTTGTTGCGTATTAATAACCTGATCATGCTGGCTAGAGTCGGTTTCAAGGGTAGCAGCCGCACTGCTGACATTTACTACCTCACTCACAGCGCCTAACTGCATGGGTAGATCGACGCGCTGGCGTGCGTTTACATCAACGACCACATTATCGGTTTGGAAAGTTTGGAAGCCAGTGGCTTGTGCGGTAATGGCATAACGCCCCGGCGCTACGTTGAAGAAGTCATACAAACCGCTCTCGTCTGAAGTTGTTTTCTTCTCAACGTTTGTGTTCTGGTTTTTCAAGGTAATAGAGGCACCTTTTACGCTCGCCCCTGAGCTGTCCTTTACCGTTCCCAAAACTTCGGCTGTCTCAAATTGCGCCCATGCTGGCAGGCTGCAAAATAGAAGCGTGATGAATATACACGTATGCCTCATCAAATTGAACCCCATCACTCAACTTCACATCAGATCTGTTACAGAGAAATAAAATCCTGCAATTTATGGCGAGTTCCGGTACTTATCAAATGAGCTTGTTGCTCCGGCAAGCTGCCTCGTTGCACGATTAGTCTTCTTAAAGGTTCTTTATACTGAAAGGTACTCGGTCTGAAAGGTCTTTCCTTCCCATGTTGTTCCTTCAAACGATGAAGCGGCAGAAGGTTTTAAGTTTTTTCCTACTGCTGTCTACCCTTGCTGTGGGTATTGTAATTGGCACACTGGTCAACACGGGAGTCAGAGCGGACCGGCAGAGTGCGCCGGTAGCTGTAGCGGGCGCTCCGGATGCTACACCTTTAACGATTCCCGAGGCAGTGCCGATTGCCAATGATTTTACGAAGTTGACCAAACGAGTCGAGCCTTCCGTGGTTTACATTGAAGCTGATTATCTGGCAAAACCGGGCAAAGGCACGAAACGCCGCAATGACAACGACAGTTCGGAAGACGACGACAATAGCGCACCTGACCCGCCCCGGAATGGAGATCCTTCCGATATGTTCCGGCACTTCTTTGGCCAGAAAGATCCGCGCTCATTTCGCACCGAAGGCTCCGGCACTGGCTTTGTCGTTGACAAAAATGGCTATATCATTACGAATTACCATGTGGTTGCGAAAGCTGATCGGATTAAAGTAAAACTTTCCGACGAGGAGTTGGACTACCGGGCACACGTGATCGGCTTCGATTCGGAAACGGATTTAGCTGTCGTTAAAATCGAAGCTAAACATCCGTTGATACCGGTACAGATCGGCAACTCGGACAGCGTACAAGTAGGAGACTGGGTGATTGCTATCGGCTCTCCTTTTGGCTTACAAGCAACTGTAACGGCCGGTATTGTCAGTGCGGAGCGGACACCTCGTGACCTGCCCGGCGCAAACTCCTTTCAAAATTTTTTGCAGACGGACGCGGCCATCAATCCAGGCAATAGCGGCGGTCCTTTGCTGAATGTACGCGGCGAAGTAATTGGTGTAAACACCATGATTGCGACTCACAGCGGCTCTTACGAAGGAATTGGTTTTGCGCTGCCCTCCAATATGGCAGCCAAGGTATATAACGACATCATTCGAGCGGGGCGTGTCGTGCGAGGCTCCATTGGAGTGCGCTGGAGCCGGGGTACTAACGACTCCGACACCCTACGGGCGTTCGGGCTAGATCATGGAGTTCTCATTGAATCGGTATCGGCAGCGGGTCCGGCGGGCAAAGCGGGACTGAAGCCGGATGATGTGGTCGTCGCCATGAATGATAAGCCGGTTCGGGATGGCGAGGAACTTGTGACAAAGGTTGCTGATCTGCCCATCGGATCACCGGCGCTGCTGACGGTAGATCGGGACGGCAAAAAGCTTGATTTTAAGGTGACAATTGAGGAGCGATCCAAGGTTTGGGAGAACGAGGAGCAGGTCGTAGAAAATCGTCCACTTACGCCAACTCCTGTGAAGCCGCAGGTTGCTCCCGCCCGGTTTGGGATCAGCATCATGCGGCTGACACCCAAAGAGCGCAAGGATCTAGAGATTGAAACCAAAGATGGAGTAAAAGTGACGGCAGTCGATCCAGGATCCTTCGCCGATGATATCGGCATGGTGGAAGGCGATGCCATTCTGTCGATTAATCGCCAACCGGTCACCTCGCCTGATGACGTGATCAAACTGCAATCTTCCCTTAAGCCGGGACAGCCGGTGGCTATTCATGTAGCGCGTGGGACGGGTAGTAATCGCCGAAGCAATCCACAGCGTTACTATTTGTCAGGACGTTTGCCGGAGCCTTAAGCCAACGCAATGAATGGAATATTTACTCGTTTAGAGGCTAACAAATATCGCAGTTTGAAGAACTTAGCAGTAGATCTTCGTCCTTATCAGGTTCTTGTTGGTCCAAATGCAAGCGGAAAATCTAA
>JBCJKO011247552.1:0-14946 GCA_039877535.1 Touit batavicus
CGTTGGAGATGAAGAGCAGCTCGCCCTTGGGGCCGAGCGCGAAGGTCTCGGGGTCGGGGCCGGAGGGCAGCTCGCCCACGACGCGCAGCGACTTGGTGTCGATCACCTGGATGGTGTCGTCGTCGCTCGCGCAGACCAGCACGCTCTTGCCGTCCGGCGTGATCGCGATGCCGCGCGGGCGCTGGCCGAGCGGGATCGTCTTGGTCACCTTGTAGGTGTCGAGGTCGACCACGCTCATCGTGTTGTCGCGCTCGTTGGTCACGTAGGCGGTGTAGGCGCGCGCCGGGCCAGCAAGGCCCGCGACCAGGGCCAGGGCAGTGAGCGCTAGTGCAGCTTGCATGTGGTCTCCGGGCGGTCGATGCCGATCTGCGCCTCGTAGCGCGGATGCTGGATGAGGTTCAGGACGCTCTGGACGGATCGCGTCGGCCATAGCGCGTAAGCAGGAGCAACATCGTGAGGCTAGTCACGATCCCGGCGAGAGAGCTCGGCTCCAGCACCGGCGCTACCATTGGCGTGGCGACGAAGCCGTGCAGGGTGCCGTTCTCTTGATACCAGCCCACGACCTGCCCGGCGTCGTTGATGCCTTGCGCCTCGGTTAACGAGGCGCCCGGAACCGCGAGGGTAGTGAAGACACCGTTCGTGTCCACGAAGCCGAAGCCGCCGGTGCCGGTGCTGTATGTTCCTACGATCTGCCCGGCATCGTTGATGCCATCCGCCTCAGTGGCGTAGGCGCCCGGAACGCTGAAAGTGGAAATGGCGCCACCCGTATCGAGGAAGCCGCCGATGGCGTTCTTGCCAGAGACGGTAGTGCCCGCATTGTAGAAGCCCACGATCTGGCCGGCATTGTTGATGCCGTGCGCCTGCGTACCGTTGCCGCTGCCGACGACCGCGCCTGGAACGGAGACGGTAGTGAGCGCGCCTCTCCTGTCCACGTAGCCGTACTCACCACTAGCCGTGTTGTAGGTGCCGACGATCTGGCCGGCGTTGTTGATGCCGAAGCTGAAGGTCGTAGTCGCGCCCGGGACGCTGATGGTCGAGTAGGTACCGGCCGTCTCTAGAAAGCCGCGGAAGCTGCTGCCGCTGGCGTTGTAGAAGCCTACGACCTGGCCGGAATCGTTGATGCCGTAACCCTGAGAGGAAGTAGCGCCCGGGACACTGACGGTGGCGAAGGTGCCATCCGTGCCCACGAAGCCGACACTGCCAGTACCGCCCACGATCTGGCCCGCGTTGTTGATGCCGAAGGCGAGGGTGCTGGATGCGCCTGGGACATCGATGGTGGCGTACGTGTAGGGCGTCGCTGTCGCGATCGCAACAGAGGCGGAGAGCGCCAGCACCACGGTGCCGGCGACCTTGAAGGCGAACGCCATTCTAGCTTCCTCACCTAGAGATCGTCAGTCAACTGTTCAATGCCGGATATACCGGCACGCCCGTAAGGGCCAGCCCTCACAGACCGACTCAGAAGAATATTAATCCATCTCATACAACCGGGAAATATCACCCTCTTCGCCGGGAAATATTACCTTTCCTTGCCGGGAAATTGTCTCGTATTTACTCGCGCATCGTAGCTCGATCCACGTTGATCCTCGACTAGAGGCTGGCAACGTTGCCCTGACACGTCGCCACCACAAACGGTCAGCAGCTACCACCGGGAGGCCTGGACCGAGGCCTTCCCGGTCTGGCGTAAAGAGACATGCCATCCCCCGAGCGCAGCGACAGCGCCGTTCCTGCATCACCTCGATGCCTCGCGCGACTAGGGGTATGTGGCGACTTGCTCCTCCACCGCATCCAGGCGGGCCATCCCACTGCCTCCAGGGACGTTCGCCGATGCAGCGGCCCGGCGTGACTACAAGCGTGAGAATTACAGGCTAGGGTTGATCGCGTCGCGATCGATCGACGGCATGCTTGATGAGCGCCGCACCCGATCCGAGCTTCAACTTCATCCTAATCTGAGCAGCCGCGTTGGCAACGGTGCGATAGCTGATGCCGAGTTGGGCAGCGATCTCGGCCAGGCTCAGTCCTTGTCCCAGCACGTCGAAGACCTCGCGCTCGCGCGCGGTCAACGCTTTCAACGGATCGCTGTCATGAGAGGGGCGCTGTGCGAGCAACTCGGCAACGCGGGGCGCTAGGAACAGGCCACCAGTCCGCACGCATTCGATCGCCTCAACCATGCTTTCCGGATCATCGTTCTTGGTAACGTAGCCACGTGCCCCGGCCTCTAGTGCCGAGGTCACGAAAGGAGCGTCCTCGTACATGCTGAATACGATGACTCGGAGTTGCGGGGTCTGCTCTCGCATCAGGTGGAGCACTTCCATGCCCGGCATGTCAGGCAGATGCAGATCGAGCACCGCGATGTCCGGCGATGCCGCAGCATTCAGAGCCACCCCTTCCTGCCCGGTGCTAGCTTCGAGGACGTCGACCGCGTCGTCCTCGCGCGCATGATCCTGAAGCAACCTGCGGCACCCAGCGCGCACGATCGGATGGTCCTCGATGAGGAGAACCTTCATTGGTTCGTTCGCCCCAATTTCCGCCATGGTAGAGACGCGTTGATCGTCGCACCACCGGACACGCCATTGCGGATCAAGATCTGACCACCCACGCTGCGCACGCGCTCGGTCATACCAAGCAGCCCGTAGCCGAACTGCTGTGGATGGTCGAAGCCGCATCCGTCATCGCTGATCGTGGCCTGCAGCCTGGTCCCGCACGGTGTCTCTTGCAGCCGAACATCGACCGTGCGGGCTCCAGCATGGCGAGCGGCGTTCGTCAAACATTCCTGCACGAGCCGGAATAACACGAGCGCAACAGCACCGTCCATTGCGGCCGGGCTGCAGGACAATTCGAGCGACCAGGCCACCTCCGGTCGGAGCTGCTGCCAGGATGCGACGAGTTGTCTCAGCGCCTGCTCGATACCCATCTCCTCCAGGACCAACGGCCGTAGTCGAGTGAGCATGCGAGCGTTGGTGTGTTGGATGCCGTCCACCAGTTCCGCCACCGTCGCCGCACGAGCGGAGATAGCCGAGAGTTTGTCGTCCTTCGTCGCTATCTCCGGCACGCACCGGCGCATGATGCTGGAGATTTCTGCACGAATAGCGAACAAGGCTGGCCCGAACTCGTCATGTAATTCCTGTGCGACTTCGCGACGCTCGGCTTCCTGAAGTGAGATCAGCTTGTCGATCAGCAAATGATTGTCTGCCGACAGTCTTCGTAAGGTTTGACCGAGGCTGTGGCAACGCTCGCTGATACGTTGAAGCTCGCGCAAGCGAATCGGAACCGGGTTGGACTCGAACCGTCCATGCTCCAGTTCGTCCAGGTTGTCGGCCAAGAGACGAAGTGGCCGTAGCGACAAGGTTGTCGCGATGAAGAGCAATGCGACGATAAGCGTCAATATGAGACCGATCAGCAGCGCGAGTGAGCGGAGGTCGGTCCAGATCTCGCTGATCTCGTCGTCCGGATTGGGTCGGAGCAGCACCTGTCCTACGCGCGTTCCACGCACGATAACCGGAAACGTGTCGGTGGTTAGAGATGGCTGGAGGAGTCCCTCGAACCAACTCGGCACTTTGGGCCGATCCTCTAGGTTGAGCGGCATCACCCCAGTTGCCCTTGCCTGCTCTCCCGGAATTACGGCGATGTCCAGGTGCCTGATGCGGAGCAGCTGCGCTTCGACGTCCTGCAACGCCTCACGCGGGTCGGCCGCGCCCTCGGCGGTGTGTAACGCCGCTTGCACGAGCACTCGACCTGCCGCGACGCTGCTCGCCACCTCGCGATGTATTCGTGCGCTCGCGCCGCGAAGCGCGAGCGTCGTGGCAGTGAGCAGTCCGCAGGTCAAGATGATGGTTGGTATCAGAACCAGGCGAAGACGTAGCGAGTGCAAGACACCTCTCCGATCGGCATTGGGGTTCACCATTCATTCGATTGCAATGAACGCGTTACAATCGGCAATAAGTGCAGCGCCAATTGCAAAAAGTGCATCTCCTCATTTCCGCTATCGACGCACAGAAACTTTGATCGTAGTAGGGGGAGAGTTCAGGAGATGGAATGAGGATTTCGGTGTCCTCCACTAGAGTTGTTGTGCCGACATCACCTGCCGATGTGATGTTTCGGGGTAGCTTCGTCCACGTTGGACCAAGTCTATTCTGCACAGCTTGGATGTATTCCCATCATCGGTCAGCGTCGTCGGCACTGGATCTCAGCATTCGCTGCCATCAGCGCGTACAGAGTCGTCCATGAGCGCTCTCCGTGATGGAGATCAACGTGCTGGCAGTAGATCTATCTCTCGCAACGCGACGCTACCTACTCTTTGTCGTAGATGCACGGTTAGCAGATCGTCCCATCCAGGCAAGACCAGGGCAAAGTGGTAGGAGCATAGAGGCCGTGAGCCAGTGCACGAGACACCAGAGAGGATGATTCAGCGTCATGTTGTCAGTTGCGACACGCGTAGCGAGCTGCACACCCGGACAGTTCTTCGTGAAGGCGTCCTATATACTGAGCCTCACGACGGCGCTGTTCTCAGTCACTGCGATCGCACAGACGGTGCCGTCTGGCAGCACGACTGCCGATCAATCGCTTGAGATCTCGCTGCCTAACGTGAACGTTGTCGGCAGCACGCCGCTGCAGGGTTCCGGCGTTGATCGCAACAAAATACCTGCGAACACGTCGGTTCTGACCGGTGCTGATCTCCAGCGGACCGGGCCGGCGAACCTCCTACGCGGTCTCGATGAGCGGGTCGGCGGCATCGATCTCGATGAGGCTGTCGGCAATCCGTCGCAGCCGAACTTGCTGTACCGAGGCTTCGAGGCCTCGCCTCTCGCAGGCGACGCGCAAGGGCTCGCCGTCTACATTAATGGGACCCGATTCAACTCCTCATTCGCGGACACCGTCAACTTCGACGTCATCCCCTCCATCGCCATCGACAAGGTGGACCTCGTCGGCTCCAACCCAGCCTTCGGCCTCAACGCGCTGGGCGGAGCGCTGTCGCTCCAGATGAAGAATGGCTTCACCTTCCAGGGAGGTGAGCTGGAGCTCTCAGGCGGGTCGTTCGGTCGCATCGTCCTCTCTGGCGAGTATGGACGCCAGGTAGGAAACGTATCGGTATATGCCGCGATATCTGGCTTGAACGAGGACGGATGGCGCGAGCACTCTCCGTCGCAATTGCGTCAGTTCTACGGTGACATCGGCTGGCGCGGCGACCGTGCGGAAGCTCACATCAATATCGACCTTGCCGACAACAACTTGATCGGCAACGGCACGACCCCAGTGGAGTTGCTCGCGGCAGATCGAGCCGCTGTGTTCACCTACCCGGACGAGACACGCAACAAGTATCTCCGCGTTGTGGCAACAGGAACCTACAGCGTCGCTGACAACACGTCGGTGCAGGCGAACGCCTATTACAGCAACCTCAGCCAGCGGACCTACAACGGCGATGCCGGGGATCAGGAGGTATGTGATGACAATCCTGCGCTCGTCTGCGAGCAGGACGGTCCGCCGTTGACGACCAGCAGCGGCCATAATGTCCCGAACTTCGCCCAGAATAGCCCGTACAACCAAGTTCCAGGCTTCATCGGTGCGTTCGCGAACGGCGGTCCGTACTCGGTGCTGAACCGCACCGCGACCGACAGCAACTCGTTCGGCGTCTCGGCTCAGGTGACCAACACCGATCAGGTACTCGGACGGCCGAACCATGCCGTTCTGGGCGTGAGCTACGATGGCGGCAGGACCCGGTTTGCAGCCGACACCCTGCTTGGAGGCTTCACACTCGATCGCGATTTCATGCCCGCGGCGGGCGGCCAGACCTACGAGCTCAACTTGGCGGATAACTCCATCACCCCGGTTCGGGTCGGAACATCGAACGACTACTACGGCATCTACTTCGTAGATACCCTCGATGTCACGCCGCGGCTCTCCGCGACGCTCTCGGGCCGCTTCAACTCGGCGCAGATTGACTTGAATGATCAGCTTGGCACAGCGCTGACGGGACAACACAGTTATAACCGGTTCAACCCTGCCTTCGGCGTCACCTATAAGCTCACGTCGGAGATCTCGGCCTACGCCGGATATGCAGAGTCGAACCGTGCTCCCACACCGTCCGAGTTGTCGTGCGCGAACCCGTTAGCGCCTTGCAGCCTGACGAACTTCTTCGTCGGTGATCCCGATCTGAAGCAGGTCGTCGCCCATACCTGGGAAGTCGGCCTCAATGGGCATGCACGCGCCTTCGACGGTCGGCTCGACTGGCATGCAGGATATTTCAGGACAGCCAGCGATGACGACATCGAGTTCGTCAACTCCCAGACCATCGGCCGTGCCTTCTTCCAAAACGTCGGGCAAACTCTCCGCCAGGGAGCTGAAGCGAGTATAAACTACCATAACAGTCGTCTGCTGGTTTATGTATCGTATCAGTATCTCAGGGCCACGTTTGGAAACGCGCTGACGCTCAACAGTGAGGATAATCCAGCAGCGGATGCCAACGGCAACATCTTCGTGAAAGCTGGAAACCGCCTCCCCGGAGTTCCACTGCACACTGTGAAATTCGGTGCGAATTACCTGGTGACACCGAAGTGGCAAGTCGGGTTCACAGGCAGGGCTGCGAGCGGATTGGTCCTGTTCGGCGATGAGAGCAACCAGAACCCGAGCACCGGCTCCTACATCACGTTTGGCGTCGACACGTCATATCAGGTGACGCACAACTTGCAGATCTTTGGCCAAGTTGAGAACGCGTTCAACGCCAAGTACGCCACCTACGGCACGTTCTCGCCGACGAGTGAGGTGCCGATCGTTCAGGCTCCTAATGCAACTAACCCGCGCTCACTGACGCCGGCAGCGCCGGTGGCTGGTTTCGGCGGCGTGCGCGTGACGTTCTGATGGATGTGACCATACTGTTCGCGTCCGTCGGACGACGCTCGGCATCAGCGATCATCCGGCCAGCCAGCCTCAACGAATTCTGAGTGGCGGACAGGAGCGCGTCATGGCGCCGGATGGAACGCTCTCGTGTGTGTCACAGGAACAGCTCAAGGTGCAAAGGCGCGGCGCGCCTGTCGCTGACGTTGACCTCGACGGTGACAGCGGAGGTTCAACCGTGAGAGTCCTCTTCATCGAGGACCACTCGGTCGTGCGCGCGGGGTTGCGCAACCTTCTCGCCGCAGCAGATAGAGCGATTGAGGTCCATGAGGCAGCGGATGGCCGCATTGCGTTGACGCTGCTGCGGAGCGTGCGTCCCGACCTGATCCTCCTCGACCTGAACCTGCCGGGCATGGGCGGCTTGGAACTACTGCGTCGGGTGCTACTGGAGGACAAAGCCGCGCGTGTGCTGGTGCTGAGCATGCATGCCGAGCCGCTCTATGCCGCCCGCGCGCTCGAGGCTGGCGCTAGAGGGTATATAAGCAAGAATGCCTCACCCGACGAGTTCGTCTTGGCCGTGCGCCGGGTAGCGAAGGGTGAGCGCTACATCGAGAACGAGATCGCCCAGGAACTCGCGCTTCAGAGCGTCGCGCCCGGCCCCGTGCCGTCGCTATCGCAACTCACGGTGCGAGAGGTTGAGATCCTGCGCTTGCTCGCGGCCGGCCGGAGCCTGACCGAGATCGCCGAGGCGCTCGGCGTCAGCTACAAGACGGTCGCGAACACTTGCAGCATCATCAAGACCAAGCTCGGTCTCCCCCGGTTAGAGAGCCTGGTCCGTTATGCCATTAAGATCGAGACCGGCAGTTAGGAGCACCGTGAGGCTGGGCATTTACGGTCGGCCGTGCCGCATCTACACAAGGCCGTCGGCGTGATCCTTTTGCGCCACAGCAGCGGCACTGCCCGAGGAAGGGCCACGATGGAAGTTAGCGCAGTCCTCCACCCATTCCCCGCTCATGTCTCGGCGTTTGCGAGTTGCTGCTCCCGCCAACCGCTACGAGAGGACCGCCTCACCCTTTCTCAAACGTTACACCTCGCCAGCGCACTCGAATGACCCGCGCGCTGATAGGACCTGCTGCTCACGAACGTGAGGTCCATACACTGCACTTTCTGCACTCCATACTGCAGAAAATGAAGACACCACATCTAGTTAATCGATGGGTTTGTATGTATTCCTATATAACGGAGGTTCTCGAAATTCACTGCAAGTCCGGCTTTGATTAGCTGTTGACTACTCCATGGCAGCAGGGCACGTTCCTAACGACTCACCTCTGTTAGCGATCCCCATGAACACCGGTATGACGAAGAGCACATCCACCGACGCAGGGGCATGGAGTAGAACGTTTTTCAAAGAGTGTAGCCGAGGCGATCGTCGGAAGCGTCCTCAGAAACCGTGTCATCATGCGGCTCTCTTGCATTAATTGAGTACAATTTCATAATAAATATGTTCGGAGGAAATGATGTATCGTGTGCCTAAGCTTAGGCTAGGCTCGGCAGCGGTGACAATCGCTGCAACCTTGTCATTCAGTTTCTGCGTGAGTTCCGCCGCGGAGCTGAAGCACTACGATTCCGACAAGCCGAGCTTCTGGGCGCACCCGCCCGCGGACTGGTTCCTCGGCGACGAGACCGAGGCGCAGAAGGGGCTGGCCCCGCCGTCCAACCCGCCGACGCCTGCCACGATGAGCGAGCTTCAGGACAACCTGAAGAACATCAAGCTGCCGGCCGGCTTCAAGATCGAGGTCTATGCCAGCAACGTCCCTGAGGCCCGGCAGATGGCCTGGGGCGACAAGGGCACGCTGTTCGTGGGCTCGTTCAACGCTGGCAACGTCTATGCCATCACCGACGAGGGCGGAAAGCGGACGGTCAAGACGATCCTCAAGGGCCTCCAGATGCCCACCGGCATCGCCTTCAAGGACGGCTCGCTCTACGTCGTCGCGATCAACAAGCTCCTCCGCTACGACAACGCCGAATCCAACCTCGACAAGATGCCCGAGCCGGTCGTCGCCTACGACGACATGCCGTCCTACGTCGCGCACGGCTGGAAATACCTGACCTTCGACAAGACGGGCGACTTCTACGTGGGCTTCGGCCCGCCGTTCAACGTCGGCATCCCGCCCGTCAGCGTCTCGCAGGTCCGCCGCATCGACCCGAAGACCGGGCTCGCGGAGATCGTGGCGCTCGGCGTGCGCAACAGCGTGGGCGGCGACATCGACCCGCGCACCGGCGACTACTGGTTCACCGAGAACGCGCGCGACTGGCTCAGCGACGACACGCCCAGCGACAAGCTGAACCACATCAGCAAGATGGGCGAGCACTTCGGCTACCCCTACTGCCACCAGGGCGACATCCCTGACCCGAAGTTCAGCGAGGGGCACAAGTGCTCGGAGTTCACCCCGCCCGTGCTCAAGCTCGGCGCGCACGTCGCCCCGCTCGGCATGAAGTTCTACACGGGTGACCAGTTCCCGGCCGAGTACAAGAACAACATCTTCATCGCCGAGCACGGCTCCTGGAACCGCCACAAGTACCAGGGCGCCAGGATCGAGCGCGTGGTCGTCGATCCCGATGGCAAGAACGCGCACCAGGAAGACTTCGCGAGCGGCTGGCTGACCGGCGACGAGGAATACGCTGGCCGTCCGGCCGACGTTCAGCTGGCGAAGGACGGCTCGCTGCTCGTTGCCGACGACTGGTCGGGCGCGATCTACCGCATCAGCTATGCCAAGTAGCGGCAGCGTGCTCACAACGCTTGTAGGACTGGTGCTGCCCACCACGCATTCTCATGGATCGTGCCACTTCCGGCATTGAACACGAAGTTGCCGCCCCTCAATGAGAGGTGGCATCACGGTGACGCGCGCCCGGCTTTCCCCCCTTGCCAGGCGCGCGTCGCTACTATTCATCTGGCGATTTACGAGTATCCATCCGGCCAAAGCCACGGGTGAGAATGCTCAGGCGGCAGCGGCGACATTCTGAGCAGGCTTGCGCCAGTGCCAGGGCAGCAGTTCATGCAGCCGCGAGGCGGGGTGGTCGTTGATGCGCTCCAGTACGTCGGCGAGCCAAGCACGCGGGTCGACGTTGTTGAGCTTGGCTGTGACGATCAGGCAATACATGGCCGCAGCGCGTTTGCCGCCGCGATCGGACCCGCAGAACAGCCATGACTTGCGGCCAAGGACAAGGAGGCGTCCGTAGGACAGGCTAGCACCATTGGGTTGGATCTCGCGAAGCACATCTTCCAAGCGCACGGCGCGGATGCATCGGGCCGGATGGTGTTCCGCAAGCGGCTGACGCGGGCCAAGGTGGTGCCGTTCTTCGCCGCTCAGGCGCTGTGCGCGGTGGCGCTGGAGGCCTGCGCTGGCGCGCATCACTGGGCGCGCGAGTTCGGCAAGCTGGGCCACACGGCCACGTGGCGCATCAAACCCACCAACCAGCGTCGGGATCCCCCTGACCTGAGCCACGTGGCGTTAGTCTAGGGGCCGAGCGGAACGCGTCAGGCCGAGTTCAAAGCGTCACCTCCAGCCTTGCTGGGGGAGTTGCACCCAGCGAACCCGCTAGCAGTCCGCCATGCTGACGCTGCCTCAGCGGTGGTTCGGCACCGGTGGCGCCTTGAGCAGGATGGGTGCTTGCGGCGTCGCCTGGGCCACGACGACCTCCCCGCCCCGCGCCAGCTCCAGGACGGCGACGAGGCTGCTGGCGACGGCCGAGCGCGCCTTCAGCTCGCGAAGCGGATCGTCGGTCCCCATACCCGGCAGGCAGTGAACGAAGTCCACCTCTACGCCGCCCCGCCCAGCCACCAGCGCCCGGATGCGCGCCATCGCGTCGCCGACCCGGAACAGCGTTGCTGGCGTCGGCCGGTAGACCGGCTCCTCCGCCCCTGGCTGCCCCTCCCGGCCCCGCAGCACGGTCAGGCACGCCTCCAGCAGCGCCATGTAGGACAAGACCCGCGGGTTCGGGCCCTGCGGTCGGGCGAACACGTCCCGACCGAGCTGGCCGCACCCATCCAACCAAGCGGCCGCGGCACGCACGAACATCATGTCGTCGAGGCGCCGCGCTTCCCGAGCGATGTCCTGCTCGGCTTTCTCGGCGTCCGGGTTGGCCGGGGACAGCAGCCGGGACCGCAGCAGCAGCAAGCGGCTTGCCACGACCAGCCAGTCGGCCCGGCGCTCCAGCGCGACGCGCCGCCCGAAGTGGGTCATGGCCGCCACGAACTGCTCGGCGAGCTGCAGGACCGAGATCCGGCCGAGATCGATGCGCTGCCGCTCGGCCAGGTCCAGCAGCAGGTCCATCGGCCCGTCGAAGCCGTCCAGGTGCAGCTCCGGGCTGCCGGGCACGATGGGCGGAGCCGCCCAGTCGTCCCAGAGCGGGTCGGCGAGCGGGTCGGCCTCCGCTTCGGCCACCGCGTCCGCTGATGCTGCGGTGTCAGCCACCGCCGTAATCCGGGCGGATGTCGAACGCCAGCTCCGGCCAGTCCCGGCGCAGGCGGCGGATCGCCGGCCAGGGCGTCCAGTCCGCGGACAGGAACTCGACGGTGAACCGAGCGCTGCGGCGCAGGCGCCTGTCCCCCTGCCCGTCCACGATCCGGGCCTGGTGCAGCGGCCGCGTCGTGCCCCAGTGCGCCCACAGCCAGCGCCGGGCCGCCGGGTCGTGCTCGCCGAGCCGCAGGATGCGCGGCGGGATCGGGATCAGCCGGTTCAGGTCGAGCGGGCAGGCGCCCGGCCCGGCCCAGCCGGCCAGCACGCGGTCGCGCCGGGCGGCGATGACCTCCCGCAGCTCCCGCGCCAAGACCCGGGCTTCGGCCCCGCCGCTCGCCATGGGCGCGAACAGCCGCGCCTCCTCCTCGTCGAGGTCGAGGTGCCAGGGAGCGGCATTGGTGCCCTCTGCCGCCGCCCGGAACCGGGCCACCGTGCCCGACGGCCCGCTGATTGTGAGCCGGTTCAGCAGCCAGTCCGGGTCCGGCAGCGCCAGCGGCTCCCCTGCTCCGAACGCCCCGGCTTCGGCCTCTGTTTCAGTCACGGCGCTGGGCGACGACGCCATGGCGCGCTACAGGTCGAGCAGCCGGGCCGGGTTGTCGGCCGTGATGCGGGCGCGGCGGCGGTAGCCGCGCATGGTCGAGTGGTCGAGGTGCCGCGTGTGCGCCATGACCAGCTCGTCCGGTGCCGCTGCCAGGTAGGCCTCGGTGATGAACCCCGCCCGTAGCCCGTGCGGCGACAGGCGCTCGCTGGCATGCACGGTCAGCTCGGCGAGCTTGGCCCGGCTCAGCAGGATGTGGCGCACCCCGTCCGTGCTCAGCCGCTCGCCCAACCTGCCCTTGACCGTGACGCCGCGGAACACGGCGCCGCGGCGTATGCGAGCGCGGGCCAGCCAGCGTTCCAGCGCCCGCACCGGGCAGGTCGCGCTGGCTGCGCCCGTGGCGTCGCGCATCCGGGGTAGGGTGACGTCGGCGCCCTTGCCCTCCTGGTCGCGCTTGGAGCGCGGGATGTGGACCGTGACACCGCCCGCCTCGAAGCGCAGGTGGTCGTGATCGATCGCCACCAGCTCCGAGCGGCGCAACGCTCCGGCGAAGCCGACCAGGAACAGCGCCCGGTCGCGCAGCCCGGCCAGGTCGTCGCGGCATGTCTCCAGCAGGCGCTTGATCTCGACCGAGGTTAGCGCGGCGGCCGGGCGCACCGGCTTGCCGTGCCGGCGGCCGACGCCCTGCAGCGTCTCGCGGATGGCGGGATGGCCGGCGTTCCAGGCGAGGCCGCGACGCCGGTGCTCGTGGGCGATGGCGGCCAGCCGGCCGTTCAGGGCGCTGCGGCCGAGCGTGCCGGCCAGGCTCGCGAGGTAGGCCGCCACCAGCACCGGATGGATCGGCAGCGCCGTCGGATCGACCGACTGCTCCCGGCACCAGCCAGCGAAGTGGCACCAGTCGCGCGCGTAGGCCCGCTTGGTCGCTTCGGACAAGGCACTGCCGGCATACGCGGCGGCGGTGGCGATCGCCCCGCCGAGCGGGCCGTCCAGGGCGGCCAGGAGCGCCTCGGGGACGATTTGGGCGCGGGCCAGGCGCTGCACGGCTGCGACGGTATCACCCTGCACGGACGTGCCGGCTGGCGGGAGGACCTGGACGGCGTCGTCGGCGAGAGTGACGTTCCCCGCGGACTCGCCATGCTTCTCCGAGGCCCCTACCTTAGCTACAATGTCAGGCATGGCCGGCGTGACCCTCCCTCCCGAGTTAGAACAGTTCGTGGCCGAAGAGGTCGCGGCGGGACGCTATCGCGACCTCGATGACCTGGTGCGGGCCGGCGTCGACCTGCTGAAGCAGCGCGCCCAGGCGAGGAAGGCGCTGCTTGCCTCCGTTCTGGCGGCGCAAGAGGAGGGCGATCGCGTGGGCTACTTGACCGGCGAAGAGGTCACCGCCCACGTCCGCGCGACAATCGCCCGGAAGGCTGGAACGGCGGCCTGAGCGCGGTGTGGCGGTTCGCACCGCGAGCGCAGGCCGACCTGGACGAGGCCGTGGGCTGGCTGCTGGACCGCGGCTACGCCGCAGCCGCCGCCGAACGGCTGCTGGCGTCGGTGCTCGACGCGGCCGACCGCCTGGCGGCCCGGCCGCTCCTTGGCCGGCGCCGGCCAGAGCTGCTGCCTGACCCGTTCCGTTTCTGGTCGATCCCTCGTCACAGCCTGGTGCTGGTCTACCAGGCGGACCCGGACCGGCTGACGATCCTGAGGGTGCTGAGCACGAACCGGGATCTCGGTCCTCTGCTCGACGAGCTGGCGGGAGATCCCGGGGAGCCTGGCCCGGCCTAGGGCCGGCGCCGTTCACCCTTGCCCTCTCTGCCGGGAGCGCCCCTGATCGGGACGCTCCCGACGGCTCGCCGGCGCTGGGACATCCGACGGCGGGGGCAGCGCACGGCTGGACGGCTGGCAGGGTCCGCGGCCCGAGTCGGCTGGCACGCGCCGGAGGGCACGGCCGCGAGCGGCCAAGGCGCTGTTCCAGCTTACGTTTCTGCTGCCGGCGCTGCCCTGCCCTGCCCCTCGGACGCCCATGATCCCCGCCTGGAATGCCGGCCTGGAGCCTACGCTCGGGCGCCGGATTGTGGCAACTACCGGTTTGCTCCGACGAACTCGCGAAAATGGGGAGTTTCATCGGTCGTTTCGAGGACCTGGAAGGCAAGCGCATTGCGGTGACTGACGGCTCGATCTCGCTGCGCAGGATGCGTGCGGCGCTTCCCTCTCTCCCTGGTGCCACGCTCGTCATCACACCCCTCAGCGCCGGGAACCTCAGTGCGATCGACAAGGGTGAAGCCGACGCGGCATCGAACGACCTGATCAACCTGACCCTGTTGCGGGCCGGCTCCGCCTATCCGGAACGCTACTCTATTATCGACCTTGGGGACAGGTTCGACCCGAAGCCCTTCGGAATGGCTGTCAAGAAAGGCAATCGCATCCTCCTCGGCCTTCTCAACCAGGCAATCAAGAGCCTCGAGGCCGACAGCGGAATCGACCGCCTGCTCGACAGCGCTCTCGCAAGCCTTGCCCACCGATAGGTGTTGCTAGGCCGCTGCTCGGGGTGGCAAGCCGCTTCGGCCATCCTGTGACTAGGATTGCTTGATCTTCCAAGAGCGTGAGCAGCATAGACCTTCTCACATTCGGCATGCTTCAACCGGCCACAAGTGCAGCGAGATCCTGGACAACGATCAATCCGCGGGCGCAGCCGTAAATCACTCTCGCGTTGTGCATCAGAACTATGCATCAGAAAAACTAAGCCGCATCAATGGTTCGCACACGATGGGAATGTCATGACTAATGCATCAGCGCTGAATGCCCGGCGCTGATCGCTCCTCTGTCGTGCGGAGAGCGTCTCACGCGCAACCGAAGCGTGAAATCCTGGCGCGATATCTTGCCTTGGCTCTTGACGGACAGCAGCCGCTTCGGTATTGGTAGATTCACTAACCAAGGGCCAGCCGTGCAGGATCGTAGGCAGCACATCCTCGAGGCTGGTCTCGCCACGCTGCGCGAGCACGGCTACGCGGGCTTCAGCCAGCCCCGCGTCGCCGCACGCGCCGGCCTGCGGCAGAGCCACCTCACCTACTA
>JBCJKO011257487.1:0-14861 GCA_039877535.1 Touit batavicus
AGGACCTCGGCGCCATCGACCGCAACATGACGCCCGGCTTCCTCGATCACGACGGACCGGGCGGCAAACCGGTCGATATCGCCGGCGATCGCGCCATGATGGCGGCCATGCACAAGCTCTTCCCCGACCTCCGAGTCGAGGTGCGGGACGTGGTCGCCGAGGCCGGCAAGGTCGTTGTTCGCAACGCCTGGATCGGCACAAACGCCCAGACCGGGCAGCGCGTGGAATTCCACGGCTTTGTCCTGTGGCGCATCGAGGACGGCAAGATCGCCGAGCGCTGGGCGACAGTCACGCCCATGCACGAACTCGCGGCCCATACCCTGGACTGGTAGCGTAAACCATGGCCCAGCGGCCCACTCTCTCCCCGTTCCCCGGCCATACCAGCGGCCGCTTGGCGTCGGTGCCGTTCCGCGTCGTGGCATGCTGGCGCGCCGATCGTTTCGGCGAGAATGTGACGGTGGCGGGCGATAGCGCCGCGCTGGTCTCGCTGCGCTCGCACAATCGCTACAATCGGCTACAGCCGTGGTCGCAGCCTGGGCTTCCTTTCACCACCTGTGGCAGGCCTCGCCTTCGAGCGCGCGGGCACACGGCGTGACTCAGGTCCGGGCAACACCCAAGAAGATGGGTGCCCAGAGTCACTCTAGCGCCTGCTCCTCTACGCCGGGCTGGTCCCGCATGCCGTCGGATGGGATCGGTGATCACCCCACCCCACGCTCCACTCATCCGGGACTGTGCAACAACTCACCAGCGATGCCGGCCACTCAGCGGCGATCACGACTTTGTTCTCACCTGTATCTTTGTCAATTTGATCGGCGAAGTAGCTGACATGCGATGACGTGTGGAGCATCGCACCTCTGTCGAGCACGACGGCCATTCCGGCCGTTGCGGACAAAGTAAGGAGACCAACTTTGCACAAAGCTACCCCGGCCCTCGCGGCCGCCCTCGCCCTCCTTGCTGGGGGGGCGCTCACGTCGCACTCGGCCGATGCCGCGTGTGCTGGCCAATTGGCAGCGGATGGCTCCAACTGCGCCGCACAGCAGCCCGCCGGTGGCAACAGCAGCCCAGCGTATCGGCAACCTGCGGGCGGCAACAGCAGTCCAGCGTTCCGGCAGCCGGCTGGCGGCAATAGCAACCCGGCGTTCCGGCAACCCGCCGGCGGCAATAGCAGTCCAGCGTATCGGCAGCCTGCGGGTGGCAACAGCAACCCGGCCTACCGGCAGCCTGCGGCCGCGGAGCAGACAGACATCACGCCTCGCCAGTAAGAGACGGCGATCATCGCAGGATCGGAGCACGCAGGGGTTCTCACGGGCCCTTGCGTGGCCAGGCTGTCGTCCTGACTGCGCCATGTGAGGAGGGATCATGTCTAGGAGACAGCATACCCGAGTTGGTTCGGCCCTTCTCGCCGTGCTCTGCATGGTTCCGGGGCTACTTGGCGTGCCGGCAACGGCCACCGCGGACGAGCCGGCGATGCAGGCCTCGATGGACCGGTTCCGCGCCTTGCTGCCCACCGTCGTCGCCATCACCGCACGTGGGGAGAACAACAACGCCGGTTCCGCCATGGTGGCCTCCGAGGCGCCGTCGGATGGCCGGCTCAAGACGGTGGTCGGGTCAGGCTTCATCGTCGACCCCGCCGGGATCATCGTGACGAACTCCCACGTCATCGAAGGCGCCTCCGAGATCAGCGTCGCGTTCTCGGATGGAGCGGTGGCCTCGGCTACCCTCATCAGCGCGACCCAGGTTGGCGACCTTGCGCTGCTCAAGGTCGATGTCGGCCATCCGCTGACCGCCGTCCGCTGGGGCGACAGCGATCAGCTCCAGATCGGCGATCCAGTCGTTGCCATCGGCAACCCACTCGGCCTCGGCATCTCGGTGAGCGCGGGCATCGTCAGCGCGCTCAACCGCGACATCATGGACTCGCCCTACGACCACTTCATCCAGACGGATGCCGCGATCAACCACGGCAACTCGGGTGGCCCCCTGTTCAACATGCGTGGCGAGGTCGTGGGGGTCGACTCTGCGCTCGTCTCGCCGACGGCAGCCTCAGCGGGCCTCGGCTTCGCGATCCCCTCGCGCGGTGCGCAGTGGGTGATCGACCGCCTGCTCAAGTACGGCTGGGTGCGGCCGAGCTGGGTCGGCATGGTCGTCCAGCAGGTCACGCCGGACATGGCGAGGGCGCTCGGCATGGCGCAGCCGCGGGGCTCGATCGTTGCCGTTGTCGTCGCGGGCAGCCCGGCCGAGAAGGCGGGCGTCAGGGTGGGTGACATCGTGCTGCGCTACGGTGACCAGGCACTGACCGACGAGCGGGCGCTGCTCCGCATGATCGCGCAGACGCCTGAGGGACAGGCGACCTCGCTCACGGTCCGCCGCGACGGCAAGGAGCAGGTGATTCCGATCACGGTGGCGGAGTGGCCGCGCCAGCTCTGGGACGAGCGGAACGGCGTCGCAAGGCCAGCGACGGCGCACTGGACGCTGCCGCCCGACTTCGGTCTCACGCTGTCGCAGCTCACTGATCAGAACCGGGCGCAGTACGGCCTCGACACGGGGCAGGCCGGCGTCGTGATCACCGGTGTTGCGTCGGGCACCGACGCCGCGTATCGCGGTCTCGCGCCAGGCGACGTGATCCTGCGCGTGCAGGACGCGGCGGTGAACTCGACCGCAGACGTGCAGGCGAAGCTCGATGAGGCCCGCGACGCGAAGCGCAGCTTCGCGCTGATGCTGGTGCTGCCCAAGAACAAGACCCGGCCCGGCGCGAAGTGGGTGCCGCTGAGGGTCGTGTCGGATTGACCTATCGGCGTGGTTCGGAAGCCGGTGTGCCTCGAGTCCAAAGCCCCGCCCCGACGGGCAGGGCGGCGGTTACGAGGGCGGCGAAGTCTGCCCGAAAGACGCCTGTGCCTGGGCGTTGTAACCGGGGTGGCAGGGCCGCGTGGACAGGCGCCGGAGGCCAAGGCGCCTGAGTAGGGCGCCGACGCTGCACTCGGCCAGTACGACGCCGAAGCGGCGTTCGATCACCTGCGTCAGGTCGCGGCAGCGCCGGTATATCACACCTTCCTTGGCCAGGCTCGGCCCGGCGCCCACCTGCGCGGCGATCTCTGCTTCCTCCGCGGGGGTAAGCTTCGGCTCAGGCCCGGGCTGCGGCCGGTTGGACAGCCCGGGCCTGAGCCTCGGCATTGTAATGGTGCACCCAGCCCCTGAGTGTCTGCCGGTCCATGCCGCACAGCTCGACTGCCTAGACCCGCGGGCGCCCGTCCAGCACGAGTGTGATCGCCAACATGCGCCGGGCTGCGCCCGCCTCGCGCGTCCGCGCCGCCGCGCATCGCAGCCCTGCCGCGTCCAGGTCATCGGGTGTGATTGCCACCGCCGCGCTCATCGCACTCTCCGCTGCTATGTTCACTGGCAAGAAGCGAATCACGGCAGCAGCGGCTTGGGAGCCTCCTCCTTGTGAGGCAGTAGCCAGTGCCGTTGGTATGCTGCCCTGGAGTACGGGGCCGGTAAAGGGGCAAATCAGCCACTTGAAAACCATCAAACACACGATGTGCGGGCGCGCTGGCTTCGAGCTGCTGCGTCGCTCCATCCCCCCAGCAGCCTGGAAGAGCCTCAAAGCAGTCCTAACCTGCATCCAAGGCGCGGAAGGACCATTCTAGGAATTTCTGACGTGCGAAAACGCCAAGGTTGCCGCCCCGCGTCGCGCCGCAGCTTCCGCGGTGTCATTGACGGCGCCCCCGAACCCAGGCGGCGTATGACCCTGCATATGTCTGATTCTGCGCCCGTCGCAATGCGATTTCTCCCCACTTGACGGAACAATAGATATCAACCCGAGAGCGGCTTTGACAAACTTGACAGGTGCGATGGTGCCATCCCACTCGCCTCGTAGAACCACCGCGACCCGACTGGATGCGATACGCTCACCTCCATCGCCGCATCCTCGTCCGATAAACCCCAGGCGATGACCGCCCAGAACCGTCGCCTGTCCTCCCGCCGTGCTCTCCCGGGTCATTCAAGCAACTTCAGCTTTGCTCGCAAAGCGCGATCCGAATGCCTCCCCGTCATCGAAACTACGCTCCTCCAGGATTATTGCGGTAACCAATAGAATTCGTCTTATGCTTGGTTCATTCGTACGTAGTCATTCAAGCTCTGCAGCAAAGTAACGAAACATTCGTCTTGGCCCAGAGCACGACGTAACCTGGCGAGGCACTCTGTTCATCCGCGCATAGGTTTCGTCATGTCTCGGCGGGGATGATCGGAACATCGCGATCTCTGGTCGCCAGGAGACCGATCAGCATCACGAGCAGCAGAGCGATGAATGAGAACAGGTGCTCGACGCCGGCGCGCATCACTTGCGCGCCGATCAGTGGTCCGGCGATCGTGCCGCATCCGAACAACAGTAGCAGCTCGCTTGCGACCTGGGAGGTCGACCGGCTACCTGATTGGGCGACGGTAAGGCCGACACACAGCCCGTAGAGCGGATATTGCGCGAAGCCGAAGACGCCGAGGCTCAGGATTATCTCGAACGACGAGAGCCGCTGCGCTAGCAGCACCAGCGTTGCACATGATGCGATCCCGAGCAGCGCCATGACGTTGAGCAGGATTCTACGACCGACCCGCTTGCCAAGCAGCCAGACCGGCGCGTAGGCCAGCGCTCCGCCCAGAGAGTTGGCCGCGAGCATCAGCGTGTCGTCGCGCATATCCAGTCCCGCCATCATGCCGAAGACCGGGCCGAGGCCGCCCAGCGCTCCGGTAATCAATCCGGCGACGAGGCAGCCGACCGCACCTACGGGGCAGGTCCGTACCAGCTCGGCAAGGCGGGGCCGGAACGGCGCCGGAGTAGGTGGGCGCGGCAGCCTGCCGAGCGCGACCGGCAACGCGGACAGGGCGACGGAGCCCGCCATCAGCGTGAAAGGTGTCCGGCCACCTGAGTTCACCAAGTTCAGGCTCAACGTGCCGGCGAGCGAGGCCAGCAAGTTGGCCACCATGTAGCCGGCGAAAGCCGCGCCGCCACCGGCCCGATGCAGCAGCCAGCCCTCCAGTATGGCCGAGAGCCCGCCGTAGCAGGTACCGATCACGAACCGCAGCCCGATCCAGGCCGGGTCACGCGACAGCGGCAGTAGCAGCGCCGCGCAGCCTGCGGAGAGCAGGGACAGCAGGACGAAGCCGCGCACATGCCCCAGAGCGTTCAGCAGCTGCCCGACCAGCAGGCAAGCGAGCACGAACCCGGCCGACCAAGCCGAGGAAAACAGCCCGATCGCCGCCATGCTCGAGCCGCGCTCATGCCCCAGGATTGGCAGCAGCACGCCCTGCAGATTAGTGCCGAACACCAGCAGCACGACCCCGAGCAGCAGCGGTAGGACTGGGGCCCAGCGCGTCATGGGCGACCCTCGCGCGAGTGATGGCCGCTTCCAGCGACATGTTGCAAAGACAGATAGGTGGAGCAGCCGGAACCGGTTTCTGCGCGCCAGTCGTACATCATCGCTGCGGGATGTTCGCCGACGACGGGCAGCGGTGGGCCACGAGGTAGCATTCAGCTACGCACGCGACCCACCCGGCTGCGCCCTCGCCCGTGTGGCCGGGCCTCGCGCTTGCGCTGGTGACGTCGGCGAAGCCGCCGACGCAATCCTGCTCGCGGTCCCGTGGCACCAAGTCGGCGACGTGCTGGCGCAGGCGGGCAACCTGCGCGGCAGGGTGCTGCTCGACTGCACTCTGCTGATGAACGCGGACCAGTGACCAGGATGATCTTGCCCATGACGCAGCTACCAGTAGCCTCCGTTCGCCGCGAAGGCCTGGCCGGTGATCCAGCCACCCCGGGAACTCACGAGGAACGACACGGCCTCCGCTGCATCCTCCGGCTCGCCGAGACGCCCGAGCGCGATCTCCTGCTCGAAGTGCTGCAACACTTCGGGCGTTTTGCCCTCCAGGAACAGCTTGGTGCGCGTGGGACCTGGCCGCAGCGCGTTGACCGTGATCTTTCGCCCGCCGAGCTCTCTGGCCGCGACACGGGTCATCTCCTCGATGGCGGCCTTGGATGCGAAGTAGACGCCGTAGCCCGGGATGGGCGGTCCCTGGAAGCTCATGGAGATGTTCACGACCCGGCCGCCATCGCGCAGGCGCCGGGCCGCCTCGCGCAGGGCGTAGAAGCCGCCGTATAGGTTGGTCTTGATGACGGCCTCGAAGTCGGCGTCCTCGAACTCGGCCAGCGGCTTGCGGACCGCGCGCCCCGCATTGTTCACGAGCACGTCCACCCCGCCGTAGGTGCCCTCGGTCTTGTCGAACAGGCGCTTCACGTCGTCGACTTTGGTCACGTCCGCTCCGACCGCGGTCGCCCGACCGCCGGAGGCCTCCACCTTGCGCACGACCTCGTCGGCACCTTCCCGGTGCCCGGTGTAGTTCACCACGACCGCGAAGCCGTCCGCGCCCAGCCGCTCGGCAATGGCAGCACCGATGCCGCTGGACGCCCCCGTCACGACCGCCACCTTTCCGTCCGTTTCGCCCGCCATCGCTCGCCCTCCTTGCCAGTCGACAGGTAACCTACGCGGTAACGGCTGCGAATTGCTTCCGGGATGCGATCGGCAACTATCGGCTTCCGATCACCATCGTACGTCTGGGTAGCGGAGGTGCCGCGGTTACCCCACCATCGGCAGCGAGAGACACATGACGATCAACAAGGCGGCCACCCCACAGCTCGACGCCGGTCCGGCCGGCACGGTCCTCAACGTCCACCGCCTCCGGCCCGGTGTCGACGAACCGACCGCGAGCTTCACTCCGCGCTCCCTCAGCGAGCACGAGCACCCGACGCTGCAGGTTTCGGTGCTGCTGCGGGGTTCCATCGCCGCCGTTGGCTGGCAAACCGGTGCCAGCAAGGCGGCCGGCCGGCGCCTACGGGGCGGCCAAGCCTACATCGTGCCACCGGACCAGCCCCATGACTTCCGGCTTTACCGGCCGGAGGGCATGGTCAATTTCCATATCGGCCGCGAGGCGCTCGTGGCACTCGACCCAGCGCGCTTCGAGGCAAGGCCCGGCGTGCTGGACGAACTCGCGGTGGTCGCCGATCCGGTCATGACCGGGCTTGCCGAGGGTGTCCACAAGGCTTGCCTGGTCCCAGATGGCCTCACGCCGCTCTACTTGGACGCAGCCTGGACGATGCTCGCCGTCCATCTCGCGCGCAGACTCCGTCCGCGCGAGGAGGCGCATCGAGGCGCCGTGGCGCACCTGACCGCGCGCCGGCTCGGCCGCGTCCTCGACCACGTCGAGACTCATCTTGCAGATGGAGACCTGCGCGTGTCTGACCTCGCAGCAACGGCAGGCTTGAGCCCGGTCCACTTCACGCGGCTGTTCGCACGAGCGACGGGTGCGAGCCCGATGCAGTTCGTCATCGGCCGCAGGCTCGACCGCGCGCGGAAGCTGCTGCAGGCCGACACGATGTCGGTTGCCGAGGTCGCCTTCGCCATGGGTTTCGGCAGCCACGCACACTTCAGCGAGGCGTTCCGGCGTCGCTTCGGAATGACGCCCTCAGAAGCCAGGCAGGAACGACGATCATTCACCGGTGCCGCTTGAGGCGGACCACGCCGCTGCAGTCCCGCTCAATTCCGCTGCGCTTCGCTGTGCCAAGTCCAGCGTTGCCTGGGCTGTTGGCGTGTGATCGCCTTTTTGCACGTCTCCCGAGCCCATCCAGATCACCAAGCTTGTGGGTGATCCTCGGGCATATCCTCAACCTACCCCTGTCGCTGTGATGGTGGACGAACAGCCAGCCATGGCGCGAGCCGCTCGGCGGCGGCCCATGCAGGACACCAGTGACGAGGTCACAAGGCCAGCGGGCGACACCCGGCCGACGAGCATACGTCGCGTGCCGGCGGCGCCTTTGTCACCGAGACAGGGAACACACCAGCTCCCACCCATCCACCCCTTCGTGCCGCAGACCGCGGATGCGCTGCCCGTCGAGCTTCAGCGGCTTGACCGCGACCACGTCCTGCACCGCATGGGCCTGCACGGCCATACCTTCTTCGAACTGATCCTGATCGAGCAGGCGGGCGGCCCGCACAGGGTAGGGAACGAGGCTTACCCGACCGCGCCCGGCAGCCTGTTCGTGGTGCCGCCGGGTGAGCTGCACGACTGCTCCTTGCTCGGACCGGCCACGGGTTGGGTGCTGCTGTTCACGCACGAGGCGCTCGACGGCGCGGCCTCGGCGTCGCGTGCCTACGCCTCGCACTGGCCGTCGCACCATCCTTTGCTGTCGCCCTTTCTCGCGCTCGGCCGCAGGCGCTGGCCGCCGGTTGGCGTGCCGCCCGCCGATCGGCCACGCTGGTCCGGGCGCTTCGCGCTGATGGCGCACGAGTTGGGTGAGTGCGCGCCGGGCTACCGCTACGGCGTGCAGGCCCACTTCAGCCTGGTCCTGCTCGACCTGCTGCGCCTCGCTGACACCTCCCACGCTGGCATCGGCGCCCACACCGCCGACCCGCTGCTCGCCGCCGCCTTCGCGTTCATCGAGCGCAGCCACCATCGGCCGATCTCGGCACAGGACGTGGCCCGAGCGGTTGGGCGCAGCGTCGCGCACCTGACCACGGCCATGCGCCTGCGCACGGGGCTGACCGCGGGCGAGTGGATCGCCGAGCGCCGCATGGCCGAAGCCCGGCGCTTGCTGGTCGGCACCGGGCTGGATCTCGCCACCATCGCCGACCGGACCGGCTACTCGGGCGCGGACGCCCTTGCCCGCGCGTTCCGCCGCATGCATCGCCTGACCCCCGCCGCATGGCGCCTGACGCACCAGGGCCAGCCGCCCTACACCTGAAGACCTGAAGAACGGTTGGCCGCGCCGAAAACCCGGTCCTTCCGCCTGCGGACCTGCCGGGCGCAGGGTGACGTGGAAGAACCGGAGACTTGCTCCATGGCCTTGTCCATCCACCCGCTCAACGTCGGCGACCTCGAGCTCGACGCGAGCTTCCTCACCTGGCAGACGGATTGCGGCACCAAGGTGTGGGCGCCCACTACGGCCTGGCTGATCCTGGGCGCGGACACGCCGATCCTGGTGGACAGCTCGTTCCGTTCCGTCGAGGACGCGAAGGCGCAGCAGTATCTCACGTGCCGACGCTCGCCGGAGCAGGAGTTGGCCGCGCAGCTCGCCAAGCACGGGCTGCGGCTGGAGGACGTCGGCCTGCTCGTGCACACCCACGTGCACATGGACCACGCCGGCCAAGACCATCTGCTGCCCAACGCCCGCATCCTGGTGCAGCGGCGCGAGCTGCAGAACGCAGCGGCCCCGGATATGTATCCCGCGCCGTTCTACGACCGGCTGAACGTGGCGCGTCTCGTGCACGACCACTGGCCGCGCGTCGAGGTGCTGGACGGCGAGACCGAGATCATCCCGGGCGTGCGCTGCGTGCCGATGCCGGGCCACACGCCGGGGCACCAGGTGATCTACGTCGCGACCGCGTCCGGCACCGCGATCATCGCCGGCGACGCGGCCATGACCGTGCGGTTCAACGTGCGCCAGGGCATCGCGCCCGGGTTCTTCGACGACATGGCCCAGACTATGGACGGCCTGCGGCAGCTCGCGCGCGACGGAAGATACATCCTGCCGACGCATGACGACGAGGTGTTCCGCCTTTATCCTGAGGGCGTTCGGTGAGCGACCGGTCCAGCTCCGAGCCTTCCTGATCAGGCCAACAAACCAGTCGTTGGTCGACAGGTGCCCACCCAGTCAGACCAGCATTGCCCTCAGGTCGGCGAGGTTGTCCGTCCTCGCGTAGAGTAGCTGGTCCGGTTCCTGGCGTCGGCTTCCCGAGAGCGGCCCCGCGTCCGCTGCGTCGAAGCCGATCTCGTCGAGCAGCGCCATCACCGTCGCCTTCGCGTCCGCGTCATCGCCACATACCGGCAAGGCTATGCGGTCCGCCGCACCCCGTGGCCGGGCGCCATGCGCCAGTTTATCCCACCAAAGGGTGTTGAATGCCTTGACCACCCGCGCTCCCGGCAACTCCGAGACAACGACCTCGCTGGAGGCGCGGCCGTGCAGGTCTTCCACATGAGGGTAGTCCGTGTAGGGGTTGGTGGCGTCGATCACGAGCTTGCCCGCAAAAGCACTGGGGCCGGCCACGGCGAAGGCGTCGCGTCGCGCCGTCCAGGGCAGCGCCAGCATGACGACATCGCTGTCCCGCACGGCATCGGCGGTTCCGCCCGGGATCGCGCCGACCTCGGCCGCGGTTGCAGCGAGCTTGGCAGCGTCGCCAGACCCGACGATGCGAACCATGTGGCCGGCTGCGGCGAAGTGCCGGGCCGCGTTCGCGCCGATGTTGCCGGCGCCGATGACTGCGATCTTCATGGTGGGTCCGACCTTCAGAGGGTGATGGCGATCTTGCCGAAATGCGCGCCGCGAGGCATGGCGCGGTAGGCCTCAGGCGCGTCCGCAAAGGCGAACCGCTCTTCGATGACCGGCCGCAGTCCGCCATGGGCGATGGCCGCGTTCATCGCCTCGGAGGCGTCGCGGTGGCCGACGTAGATGCCCTGCATGCGGATCGCCTTCGGGATCAGCGGAACCGGGTCGATCGCGCCGCCGCCGGCCACCACGCCGATCACCGCGACCATGCCGCCCGCCGCCACAGCATTCAGCGAGCGCGGCAGCGTGCCGGCCTCGCCCACCTCCATCACGACGTCCACGCCGTGTCCTCCCGTATGCTCGAGCACGGCGCGGTCCCATTCGGGCTCGGCCGCGTCGTTGATCGTCTCGCTGGCGCTGAGCGCGCGGGCACGCGCCAGCTTCTCATCCGACGACGACGTCACGATCACCCGGGCGCCGGCTGCGTGGGCGAACTGCAGCGCGAACACCGACACGCCGCCGGTGCCCAGCAAGAGCACGGTCTGCCCCGGCGCGACCCGCCCGGCGTCGAACAGCGCCGACCAAGCGGTGAGGCCGGCGCAGGGCAGGCACGCCGCTTCCTCGAACGACAGGTGCGCGGGGATGCTAACCACGCCGTCCTCGGGCAGCAGCACGTGCTCGGCCAGCACGCCATCAAGCGCGCCGCCCAGCGCTGTCGCCTGCACGCCCTCGCCGACTGCAGTCACCTCGCCCGCGCCGTCCGAAAGCGGCACCGTGTCGCGCCCGACCGCGCCGCCGAAGTAGCGCCCAGACGCGACGCCGAGATCGCGGAAGTTCATCGACCACGCCCGCATCGCCACCTGCACCTGGCCGTAGCCCGGCGCCGGTGTGTTCACCTGCTCGAGCCGCAGCGCGTCGGCGCCCCCCGTGGCGCCCGCCGGCACGACCCAGCGCCGCGTGCTCACGAGCGGTGCGCCGGGTCGAACAGCGCCTCCATCGGCAGCCAGGGGCCGAAGGTGACGAGCCTGTAGTCGAGCAGGCCAGCCTGGATCATGGGAAACTTGGCTAGCTCGGCCTCGACCTCGGCGTGGGACGCCGCTTCGAACACCAGGCTGACGGCGATCGGCTCGGGCTGGAAGTGGAGTTCGCGGATGGTGCCGGCTTTGTAGGTGGCCCAGACCGCTTTCTCCTCGGCGACGACGTGCGGCTGGAAGTCGGCCGGCCCTTTGCCGGAAGCCGGGGTGAGCAGGGCGAGGATCTTCATCGCCTATTTCCTTTGGGGTGCGGGTTCAGGCGTCGACGGCAATGCCGAGCTCGCGGGCCACGCCGTCGGCGTTCTTGGCAATCAGGTCGGGCGCGCCGGCGACCGGCACCCACCCGGGATGCCGCCGCTCGGTCTCGGCCACGACCGATCGGCGAGCCTCGGCCGTGAGTCGCCCGCCACGTCCGACCTCCAGGACGGACGCGCGGAAACGGCTGAGGTAGTCACGCTCCGCGGCGACGAGGACGGAGAGCGATCCCTCGGCGCCATGGCCGGGATGCACGGTCGTGTCGGTCGGGAGCAGCGCCGCCCGGGCGTCGAGCTGGACCAGCCACTGCCCCGTGTGCCCTTCGAGCAGCCATGGCGTCATGCCGTTCGCGACCACGTCGCCCACAAAGGCGATGTTCTGGTCAGGCAGGGTGAACACGCAGGCGGCGACGGTCTCGCCGGCCCCGAGTTCAGTGTTGGCGAACTTCAGTCCGGCAATCGTGTGCTCGCCCAGGTCGGGGATCACGGTCGTGACCTCAGTCATCGTCGCTGCGAAGTCTTCCCCTAATAAGGAGCGGGTCAGCGCATAAAGGCCGCCCTCGTCGGTCCGCATCACCTCAGCCGTGCGCGCGGTGGCCAGGACGGGTGCATCCGGGAAAGCAGTCCTCAGCGCGGGTAGACCGCCGACGTGATCGGGGTGGGGATAGGTCAGCAGGATCGCGCGGATTGGCTTGCCGAGTGCCGCAACGGCGCTTGCGGCCTCCGTCGCTTGGCTGAGCTGGCGTTGGGCATCGACCATGATGACGCCGTCCGGTCCCTCGATCCACCACGTGTTCACCGATCCCAGCCCGGGCGATGCGTGACGGCCGATAGGGTGCGTGACTTTCCCAAGCGTAGCAGCGACCTGCGCCATGGTCGTCTCCTCGTTGCGTACACGGGACATGATGCGCCGTTGTGGACGACGGTAGCGCCGCCGTGGTCAGGTCGGCGTTGCCATCAAGGCCACACCGTCCGATGCAGACCCTGCTCAACCTACTCGCCTTCGTTCGTGTTGCCGACGCCGGGTCGTTTGCCGAGGCGGCACGCCGGGCGGGGACGACCACCTCGGCGATGTCCAAGGCAGTCGCGCGGTTCGAGCGGGCGCACGGGGTGAAGCTGCTGCATCGGACCACGCACGCGCTCTCGCCCACGCCCGAGGGCGAGCGGCTGATCGAGGGTGCGCGCGACCTGCTGCGGGACGCCGCCCGGCTGGAGGCGTCGCTGGCCGAGGCGAGCGGGCGCAGCGCGATTGGCCGGGTCCGCATCAGCGCACCAGGGGCCTTCGCCCGCGCCTGCCTGTTGCCGATGTTGCCCCGACTGTTGCACGAGCATCCCGGCATCGACGTCGAGATCAGCTTCGACGACGCCTTAGTCGAGCTCGGCGCCGAGGGTTTCGACCTCGCGATCCGCACCGGCGACCTCGCGGGCCAGCCGGGCCTGATCGCGCGCCGGCTTATGACCTATCCGATGGTGCTCTGCGCCGCACCCGACTACCTCGCGCGGAGAGGAACGCCGGTCTCGGCCGCTGAACTGGAGCGTCATGGGGACTGTCGCGAGATTGGGGGTGCGACGGCGGTCGGGTATGTCCGCGTCCGTTGTCTGACCGAGGGTGGATGTGTGGCTTGGGTGTTGCGGCTGGTGGAACTCAGCGCCGACGGCGAGGGACGGTGTGCGGACGTCATGCAGATCAGCCGGCCCGATAGCCTCGTCGACATCGCCGATCTGGGTCTGACCCTGGCCGATGCGAGGCTGGTGTTGGCGGGCGTGCAGCGGGAGATCGTCGCTGCGCAGGCCAGGGTTCATGCCACACGTCGCCCAGCGTGCCGCAGTTGTGGCACCGCTTGCCGGGTGAAGGACTACCGCCAGCACGCGATCGCGACGCTGTTCGGCCAGGTCACGATCCGTCTACCCCGCTTCCGCTGTGCCGGCTGCGGCACGACCGAGGCAGGCGTGACGTGGCCGCCGCACGCCCGCTCGACCCCGGAGCTGGACCGGCTGCAGGCCCAGTTCTCGGCCTTGATGACGTATCGGACGGCGGCCGAGGTGCTGGCGCAGATGTTCCCGCTCGACGCCGGCACGGCGCACGAGACGTTGCGTCGTCATACCTTCAAGGTCGCCAAGGCGCTGCCGATACCAGCGACAGCCCAGCCGACCCTGCCAGCCGCGATGATCACGCTGACCTTGGACGCGACGTTCATCCGAAGCTGCGAAGATGGTGAGCGGCACCTGGAGGTGCGGATCGGCAACGTCGAGACCGCGACGGGATGCCGGCAGGTGTTCGGCGCGGTCGCGAAGACCGAGACGGATCTTGCGGCGCTGATCCGCGGCAACCTCGACGCGGTCGGGCGCACCGAGACGACGGTGCTGACTGCGTTCACGGACGGCTGCCCCAAGCTGCGGCGCATCCTCCTCGACGCTGGCGTCGAAGGCCTCCCGATTTTGGACTGGTTCCACCTCGCCATGCGGCTGCAGCACCTGACGCAGGTCGCCGGCGGCTTGTCGTCCAACAACCCAGAGCGCGCAGCGGCGAAAGCCGTGATCGTCGAGGAGGTCGAGCGGCTGCGCTGGCGGTTGTGGAACGGCAAGGCCCAGGACGCCGGGATCAGCCTCGATCGCATCCAGGCCGTCATCCCTGCGTTCCAGGAAGAGCCCGACAGCCGGCGCTCCGCCGCCCCCTCGCGCAAGCTGTGGACCGCCTTGGGGGCGCTGAATGACTACCTCGTCGGCCAGAGCGACTGGCTGGTCAACTATGCCGAGCGGCACCGGGCCGGGCTGCGGGTCGGAACAGCCCTGACCGAGGGCACGGCCAACTTCCTGGTGAACCGCCGGATGGCCAAATCACAGCAGATGCGTTGGTCCCGACGCGGCGCCGACTTGCTGCTCCAGGTTCGCTGTGCTGTCTACAACGGCACACTCGGCACCGGCTTCGGGCAGCGCTTCCACGCTGCCAACGACCAGCAGCCGCCCGCCGCCATCGCTGCCTGACCCCCAATCTCGCGACAGTCCCCGCATCGCCTCCATCGCATCTCGGCCGTGGGCGAAGGTCACAGCCTGATGCCGTTGGTATTAGTCCGGGTGCGCAACCAGGGCTGAGATGAGCGCGCCGAGCAGGGCTTTGCCGCGCCGGCGCGCGTTGTGCACGAACTGGAAGAAGCCAAGGTAGTCCGGCAGCTTGTCTTGCGAGATGCCGCGGTGCGGGCGCAGCCACGAACGCAGCAACGACCAGCAGCCCTCGATCGTGTTGGCGTGGACTTCGCAGAAGCCGTCGCCGTCCTC
>JBCJKO011267369.1:0-14594 GCA_039877535.1 Touit batavicus
GTTGGGATAGCGTCATCATGTATTACTAAGCAACCTCATATTCTTATCCACGGATAGACATACTCTAGTCCATCCTTGCATGTGCGGGGTTATCTTGCTTACTTCGACTCCCCATGCTACTTCTCTCCTATTCACGCGGAAGACCAAAGTATTACAGATCCGTGACTTTCTTGACAATGACCAATCTTCAGGTATATCAATTGTCGCTGCTGGCAGGGGCCTTTGATGGCTTGAATGGGCGGGAGAAGCTCTATACCCATTACATATCCAAGTATGGTGGCCTGGGTTAAAGGAGAAACCCTACAATAATAAAAGGGTGCGTTTGGCTCACAACATTTCTACTGACAGACTTGTATTTTTTGTTCCTCACATCGTACATCAAAAATAGAAGAACATCCAGGATGGATGACTGGAAAGGATGCCGATTCACCATCCTTCCTTCCTTTCTTCCTTCCATCAATCAATGTGGCTCGTTAAATCGAAACTCGTATGTCCTTTTTTCAGCGCCGCCGCCAGCAACGCGCCGTGGCTGCTTTCACCATGAATTCACGCTTCCAAGCTGCTGCCATTTTATCCCAAGCCGGACGGCCAACCGACGGTATCAAATTCTCAGCGGAAGGAAATGGGTCAACGAACTACTCTAATGGTCACCCACAACGAATCAAGAATAATCTCGGCGTGTCTATCGAGAGTTTGCTACCCCAGAAGACATCGTTTGCCGAAACCCGCTACGTGGGTACAAAAGTGCAGCTCGCAATCTTTCTGCACGCAGTAGTGATGGATCTCCCTATGCGGAAGCTCGCGAAACGTTTACAGAAGAGAACGGAAAACATTCAGCGGATCTACCACAAGGTCTTGCAGTCTTCTTGATCCCCGAGATGTACGCATTGGCAGTCCGGCCTTTTCGATGAAAACGCCCTCGTTCACCCTTCCATACTCAACTACCAGGGTTATTATCCTTATTTCAAGGACAGTGCTGGTGTAGTCTATGGGATACAAGTTCCTGTTTCTCTCTGCCAGGCAGTCAAAGGGCGACTTTCCAAGATTGCAAAGAGAATATATCACAGAAAGTCTCGCTGTGTGCGACTTCAACTGAGATTTATGCATATAATGAGTGTCCAAACAGGAAGTGCGGCAGATTCGACTCTATAAGTCGAAGCCAACAGGATGAAAACTGTACATATTCCAGAAAGCAGGTACGTACTTGGGAATGCCGGATTGGCCAGATGTGATGCCTGTTTGGTCCCTTATCGGGGGGTGAGATATCACTTTCAAGAGTGGGCAAGAGGAAATAAGCGCTCCCCAGAACAAAGGAGAATTGTATAATGCGTGACATTCAAAATTGCGAAACGTCGCGGAAAGAATTTTGTGTCCTGAAAAGACGGTTCAAGATCCTCGAGGACCTTCGCCAGACCTTTTGAAATGAAGGCACAGATGAAGCTGGTACCAGCCCTGCGTATTCCACCATATCCTAATGTTAATAAAATAGGAAAGGGACTTGAGCGAAGAAGTAAAGAAGGCGCAAGGTCGAAGTGATTGGGATTTGCCTATAGACTTCCAACCTCGACATCTGTTATAAAGCAGGCAGTATTTAGAAGAGATGAATAGACACATTCGCACAACTTAATAGGGCTATTGGAAGAATTCAAGAATATTTTGCAGAACGTCTTGAGGAGCCTCCTCGGGAATATAGTGACCAGCATCCACAGCATATCCATCAACTTCCTTGATTGCAGAGACTTCCTTCCAATCCTCAATGGGATAGAAAAGTCTCTCAATCACACCACCTTTTCCCCATAGAATTCTCAAAGGGCACTGAACGAGCCTACCATCCTGAATATCAGCTTTGGCGTCATCCATATCAACCGTAGCAGCAGCCCTATAATCTTCACAGGTAGCATGAACCGTAGCGGGATCCTTCATGGCCTCGATATAAGCCGCTAAACAATCAGGATTGAAGAAGCTCGACCTAGACGTGGATCCAGCACCAGCAGATGTACTATTCTGGTCATGGAGCCTGGGACCGAAAGATCTCTGCATAAAAGCCATTGGACTACCCAAAATAGCATTCTCAGGCAACGGGCTTGGCTGGATCAAAAAGAACCAATGGTAGTACGCCTTTGCGAATTCGAAATTCGTCCTGGAAAACATGGTGAGGGTGGGAGAGATGTCGAGGAGCATGACTTTCCGGACTCGGTCAGGGTAATCGACACAGAGCTTATGCGCGACCCTTGCACCCCGATCATGGCCGCAGATGTAGAATGATTGGTGGCGGTGATGATGATGACTGAGTTGGTTCATCACTTCCACGCAGTCTCGAGCCATGACGCGTTTGCTATAGTTCTCATGGTTTTCGGTACCGCGGGGTTTTGAGGAAGCGCCGTAACCACGAAGGTCAAGAATGACGACGTTGTATTTGGTTGCCAGTTCGTTGGCTATCAAGTGCCAGATCAAGTGGGATTGCGGATATCCATGAAGTAACAGGAGCGCGGGGCCGGTTGGACATCCGCCTTGTAGGCCGTGGATGGTGACATTTGGTTCAACATCGATGTCGAATGGAGTGTATCCTTCAAACATGGTGAGACGTACGGAGTATTCCTAACTTCAAGTGGATTCGGGTTGTTATTGATATGGATACAGGCTGTTTCAGGATCTCTAGAGTTTGTTCTCGGGAAAAGCTCCAAGATCTTATATCCATCGACCGGCGTTAAACTGATGTCGGCGTTGAGGCACCAATAAGAAAAGTCCAAAAACTGACGTTGGAGACACGAAACCATGTTTATACCCACACACAGACCAATGATGTTATCATCAATCCTCTCTCATATGAAATCTTCCTCCAACCGGGGGATGATTTAAGCTCCCATTCAAGCAAAATTCATTATTCCCGCTTTTTTTCTCGAGACAATTTCAGTTCAGTCCGTTATTATTCACATGTCAGCTCCCGTTTTTCGCCCCGACTCACTCGTTAGCATCAGTGGAACGAACGAGATTTTGGTCCATACTCCGCACTCGCGCCCCGGATGGAAGAAATCCGTCTACCACTATTATACCGTGAATGTACTTGGAACGACTTAGGAGTTGTCGAAAGTGGTCGCGTCCATCGATTGCCGAACCTGATTTGCTGTGAGAGGTTGGACACGTAAGCATTCTGAGTCTGGGCTCTGGATACCGGATGCTGCAGTGGATAATGGATTATGGATAACCGTGACGCATTGAGTACGTACGCCTCTCCAAGTACCAAGAGGAATCAGCTTTGCACCGACTCTAAGGCAAAAGCTCTATGAGCAGCATGAGACAGTTGAAAAATTGGGAATATCTCCGTGTCAATGAGGGTGCATCCTCATTATCATCATTGCAGGCAGAGGGCGTCAAGACTTCAGAATCACAACTCACACACCGCATGGTCTACAAGACTCCACAACCACAAACACGCAAAGATAGTCCAGATCGGATGGGATAGAGATTAAGGCAGCAGCAGACTACAACAACGTGAAATTCATTGATCCTGACTGGACATTTGCGACCCCACGGACATTCCAGATATTATGAAAATAACGATTGTCGAGAAGCACGCAATGGGGGGAAGAATCATACTGTGTGGAGCGCCAATCGACGCGCTGTGGATGTGGTGTTGTGTTTATAAGACTACGGTGTTGACCTCCGAGAAAAGGTTGATTGATGGAGTCTGGTGATGCTGAAATGATTCGAATCGCCTTAAGAGATGTTTTGAGGTAATTCTTGATACAATTCTATGTGATCAAGGATGTTCTCAACAAATTGTGGAATGCATGTGCATATGGTGGACGGAGGACCGGAGATTTGGAATATAACTCACCAGAAATCCATACTCCGTCCTAAAAGAATGAAGATTCCGAGAATCATTCAATCGACAAAACTTTTTTTTTTTTTTTTTTTTTTTTTTTTGTTTCCGTCTCATTCGGCACTTTCATCCGTGGTGGTGCCCCGGGCCCCATACTCCACAGTCCACATTCCACGCACCCCATACGGAGTACGTATTACTCTGTAGACAGTACGGATTTTCTGCAGGACCTGCGTCATACATATCGATTGATGTTCGGAGTACGAAGTCCATCGATCCCACCCAGTTAGTCCTAGTCCCCGAAGGGAACACATACAACTTGAACAAGGGTAGATTCAAAGTTCGGGGTCCACTATCAAGTCCCCGAAGGATAATAGATATCTATGGAGTACGGATACTTTACACTTAAACGTAAGTTTACAGTACGGAGTTGCCTAGTATTCATATTGAGATAACTATGCGCGGCGACAAATCACCAGTTAGACGGTACGGAGCACTCCGAACTCCGCAGGATACAGGATGGAATGAAATAGATGAAACGACGAACGGACTGACTAAGTGCTGAATGACTAGTTGAAGCGTAGATCTGTGTTCCAAAAGCTTAAACTATTCGCTAGAAGACACTTACTTACGCTGTACATAGTCGGAGTACTCCATATCCGGTTGCCGAACGGAACTTGTTCTCTCACACACGCACACACGCACACACACCCAAAAACCAACAAACTACCTGAATCAACCATAAACCAGACAAATACACAATATGGACACCAATACCAATACGAATAGCGTCCTCCCACTGGTCGAACGTGTCCCACCCGGTATTAAACCGCAGGAGATCTCCCTCCCGCTCCCGAAAAGTCTTCACACAACGGCACATATCCATCTGACGTTCCTGGGTGGGAATAGACACGATCATGGCGATAAGCCATCGTCAGTAATGACCTTTTTAACGGTCACGACACCAGGGGATTCAGAATCATCGACGGGAAATGTGACGAGACCTATGGGAAGTTTTGTTTATGCCATGCCTGATGTAAGGAAATATTATTGATACACCACCCACCACGTTACGACTTGCTACGGTATCAAGCTAATGTATTTTTATATATAAACCGTAAAGCGCACAAAGCCTCCAAATACAATCTCAACCACCCTCTACTCGTCAGCGTCAAACGTGGAATACGCAACGCGAACGGCCAAAATACTGGCCCGACGTATGGGCGTTCCGGTGTACGTGGGCTGCAGCATGGACTCGAACTCGCTGGGATTGACAGTGGAAGAAGAAATGGAGGGATTGAGGAGGATTGTGGGAGTTATAATGGAGAAGTGGGAGGAGACTCGATAGTACTACTACGGAGTACTAATTACTTCGTACAGCACTGCAGTTCTGTGATATCTGTGATGTTGATATTGATATTGACCGGGATACGTTTCCAAGTGTAGGTATTCCATGTTCGGTATGTCATTCTGTTCGTTTATAATTCCTGATCTGGAACTTTTCCAGTTTCATTGATTATATTCTATGATATAATGATATATCTTACTCCGCGGGATCGACGAGAAGACGGCAGATATAATATTACTAGTGTCACGGAGGATTATCATCCAAGTATGATACGTACGTACACTCCTTTTTCCATGTGGGGAATACGGATGTGAGGTCGATCTATTTCCTACGGAATAAGAAATGTCTCCGGACAGACAGACGAGACTCCTAGGGAACGAGCCCGGGACCGAACACGGAGCACACTCCATGGAGTAAGGATCGTACATGCAGAGAAGTAAATTTCTTCTCGGAGGGCCACGGAAGCGCAGAGCGGTGATGATTTGCATGTATGTCTTCGGAAAACGGGAGCTGAAGTGTCAAGAGGGAAGCAGGACGAGCAGAGAGGACGAGTGGACACTGCACAGTGGAGGCATTGGAGTCGATGTACGCGTACAAGCACACTGCTACGTACCATGTACAGCGTACAATGCTTCTCGGGGACCGTCCGATCTTGGTTCCCGCAACGGAGTGATCCGAAGATAGCGGTGATATATGATAATATTGCACCGTACGGTGTTTTTCTCGGAGCCTCCAGGCATCGGTAGTTGATTGCCGAGCGTATATGGACATAATTCATAACGAATGGATGGATAACATTAATCACGGCATTCTTCGTCCTCGCGTTAATCACGGATGGAGGAGGTTTTTTTTTTTTTTGGCTAACCGGGTCAACCGAACGATTGCCTGTCTCGGAGGACTTCCTCGTTTCCGTTTTTTTTTTTTTTTTTTTTTTTTAAACGCTTCATCATCGTCCGAGCACGAAGTACTCCGTACTGCCGTAGTTGTTACTGCTGTATATCACCGAACCTATCTCCGACGATGATTGCGGTCTTCTTCCTCTTCCTCTTCCTTCTTCTCCCTTTCTCCCTTTAATGATGAATTGATCAGCCATTTCTACCTTTCTACCTCGGTATCAACATCGTCTTTTCTGCTGCCAGTTTTCTGCTGCCAGTGTTTCTGCACGTGTGACTGTATGTACTACCACTCCTCCGTCATGATCATTATCGCCTTCCAGCAGATCTCCCCGTCGTGCAACATACATTCCTCTTCCTACTCTTCTTCTTCTCCATTGCTCCGTCTGCTTGAGTTAATCTCGCTGCTGAATTCTCAGTGGCTGTGTTTGGTCTCGGACGTTGTACTTGGTCATGGTCCCTCTCTCTCTCTCTCTCTCTCTGTCTTCATACCTCCAAACAAACCCCTGTCTTTTTTCTTGCTTGATCTAATTCTATTCAACTCTTTTCATCAGAATTGCTCTAGTTGATCGGGTTGCTCGGGTTTATTTGGTTTTTTTTTTTTTTTTTTTTTTTTTTTGTTGTTGTTGTTGTTGTTGGGGGGAGGTCCATTTACTTCCTCACCATCTTACCTCACTCCATCTTGTCTACTACCTACCATGCAAAAGTCCTACTATCCTCCTCCTCCGGTCTCCCATGGCCAACGCTCTGTGGCCTACGACTTGCCCCCGGTCCAATCCGTCATTCCTATGTCGCAACCTCCTCCGCCGCCCACTTCAACTGCTACTACCACCACCTCCGCCCTCTTATCCGCCCCTCCGAGCAGACCCGGTGGCTCCATGAAAATGCCCCATCTTTTACAACCTCTATCCCATCCCCCATTATCATCATCCACTGTTGCCCCGCTGTCCTCTTCACCTTACTCCCACTCATACGAATCTTCGTCCGTTTCTCCCACAGAACCAGCTGCCGTCCTTCCCGATGCCCCCCCGCCTCCCTCATCCAACGGTTCCGTGTCTGGAAGTACTCAATTCCTCTATCAGTTTGGTAATGCCGCCGCTGTTGCTCAACGGCAAAATTCTTCGCAGAATCTTCACCCGCAGCAGTTACCGCAACAAAAGAGGGCTTATCGGCAGAGGAGGAAGGATCCCAGTTGTGATGCCTGTCGTGAACGGAAAGTCAAGGTATGCCTGATAGTACACCTCCTATATTATGATAATCATCTCTAGTCTAATATTTCCATTCCAGTGTGATGCATCGGAATCCACCAGTTGTACCGAATGCATCAATCGTAAGGTTCGATGTCAATTCACAAAGGAAACAAACAGAAGAATGTCTTCCATCAAGTTCGTTTTTCCCTTGTTGAATCCACTCTCGCACAACATCCTAACATCCCGCTCTAGACAGGTTCAGGATCTCGAGAAACAACTCCTGTCAACAAAACAGCAGCTTCAGCAATTTCGGTCGGGAATGGCAAAATCGGATGGTTTCATGGATACCGAGATGGATAGCATCGCTCAAAATTCTGTCAGTTCTGTCAAATTATCTGATGATGGTGGTGTTCAAAGGCCCCTGCGACGAACTCGAGCTGCCAACGCGCACGATCTTTCGGACGTCCGGTCCAACCTACGGACCTATGGTAGGGGGATCATGGAGATCCCAGTACCGTATCGCCAGCAAAATTCAACGCCATTGATGACGTCGGAGACGCCAGGACTTCCTTCCAAGACCCTTGCGGATCGTCTCGTGACGCAATACTTTGCATGTACGCACCCGTTTATGCCACTGGTTCATGAGCCATCGTTTGTCGCCGAGTACGAAAGGATCTATCAATCCGGTTCACTCTTGGGTGTTTCTCGGGATTGGGCTGCTTGTCTGTTTGCTATGTTTGCCTGCGCTTCTCTACATACCCGGGACCCGAATTCCGTCGAGGATGGCCGAGAGTACCTCCGTGTGTGCGACGCTCTACTGGATATATTCAAAGATGACGTCTCCATCGACAAGGTGCGCGCTGCTCTTCTTGCCAGTATCTTCCTCCACGAAGTCGGGTCAAAGTCCGCTAGCTGGGTATGGATGGGTTCTGCCGTTAGACTTGGCCAGGAAATCGGTCTACATGTTGAGTCCGGATTATGCTCGACCGCTGAAATGGAAATAAAGAGGCGCGTCTGGTGGGGGCTGTACTGTTGGGACAGGATTCTTTCGCTGGAGGTAGGAAAACCAGTCATGATCACTGACGATGATTGTGATGTGGATCTCCCTTGTCCTTTGGACGAAGAGTGCTGCATGTCCGATGGCAGTAATGATATACTCGAAGGACAGCAGCAGCATCCGACATCCATACTTCTTGCAATGGTCCATGTGGTTCGTTCCGTGGGCCAATTGATCAAAACCTTACAATCCCCTGTCATATGCCCGACGACATTGGAAACCTTTGAACGGCATTTCACCGCCTGCCTGACCACTCTACCCATCCAGTATCATCCGAAATCAGACCAGTATCTAGAACCCCGTTCCTTACCGCCAATCATCTGTCTCCAAAATGCCCGCTTCTCTCTGCATCGTCATAATCTTACACCCGCCTGTTCTCATGATGCCCGCCGCTCGGCCATGGATTATTGTCTCTCGACCGCTTTGGATACTACCCGCCTCCTTTCACGCTGCATGCAGGACCCTCCTCCAGGCTCATTCGGACATGCATACACCGCCACGGGAACCAACGATTGGCGCACTCTACTTGACATGTCCGCCTCTACCATGCTCTGTACACATGTTTTCCGTTGCGTGCTACTGCTTCTCTTTCGTCAAGAATACACCGCTGCATTGGTATGTATCCAGGCTTGTGCGATCATTGGCAATTCTCGGGGCACCAATGTCGCCACGGGACGGTACATTGCGTTTTTCCTCCGATGTCTGTTGGATCGCTTGAGACGCAACGATAGCTTCGGTAACCTCGAAACCGATGAGGAGATCATCGTTTATATGTCTGGTGATATGCAAGGGACGACAAGTGGTAACTGGGTTTGGCAGGGTGTCAATCCCGACAGCAGCAGCTACAACAACAGCAACAGCAACAACAACAACAACAACAGTGCCGAAACGGGTTCATATTCCAATTCATATTCGGAGAGCCCATCACCAAACCATCTAACAACGCCCAAACAGTCATCGCTCTCGTGGTGTAATGCAGGTTCTTCCGAACCGGAACCGGAACCTGAATGGGAAGGATGGGATTGGATAGAACGGACAGTCCAGGTTTTACTTGGTGAGAAACAGCAACAACAACAACAGCCGCCGCCGCCGCCGCCGCCGCATCCTTCATTACCGCTATCTTCTTACGCCGGATACAATGATCGTACGGAGGACGTGAATCACGAACAATATCCGTCCAAGCCTGATTCGTCGTTATTAGCGCCTACGATGGCGGAGAATACTACTGCTGCTGTAGCTGCTGCTGCCTCTACCGCTAATAATCGGGAGGATACATCGCCGCAACGGTCTAATTCGGCGCAGTCGCGGATGATGATTGCTAGTATTATATAAAAAAAATTCTTTTTTTGTTTGTTTTCTATCTTGGTGACTTTTTGTTTATTCATCTACCTGTCTCTATCCACCTATTATCTATCCATGGGTTTATTCGGCTGTTTATCGATCTGGAAGTGCCTTGTTGGTTGATTCGTGATGAGTTTATGGTTATGATTTGCATTTATGTTTATATTCATGTACGGAGTTCATGTACGGAGTTCAGAGTACATATATACTACATACTCCATTTACTGATGTGTCGGTTAGCAGGCATTATGGTACGATACTGATCTTGCTTTTCGATTCCATTCTATTTTGTTGCTTGTAATATTAGCAGAGAGTTGTGCCCGGGTCTGCCGGCTTCTCCCTTGATATGTAAATATTATAGACACATCCGAAGGCTGGTTAGCAGTCAACGGAGTAATTTACTGTTGTTGACGGTTAGCAGGCGGCCGAGAAAGCTACTTCGGCAGCCGTTTTAGAAGTTTCTGCTGGCCGAATCCCGTCTTGGCATCAGGTGGGCGTCGCATTCCCACGGGCTTTCCATTGTTTGTCGTGTTGACCATGGCGCCTCGCTCCCGACCGGTAGTGTCTGACGACAATGAAAACCAGACCGATGTCGGCCCGGCCTGACCAAGACATTTTTAAATAACGGATCTGATAGTGACTCCACCCGCTAGCGGCCCGGAACATGATAGTGAGGATTCGGATGAACAGGAACCCGGAAACAGTATCTCCGATTGAATTGTCTCCTAGCTTCGACAGCAGCGGTACAGCGATGGCACTCAGGAAAGACACGATGAGACCAGCATGTACTGGAATAGGTAGGTGACTCTCTTGACTCTTAGGCTATGTTGAGAGCTCACCGGTGGCTTCTTGGCAGATATTGTCGGCATATTGATGTGGATCCGGTACAGCACTGGCAATGGATCTCAAACTCAGATGAGTCAGTCCGTTTCTCTTGATTATTACTGAGATGAAACTTGACAGCTGCTAGCAGCGTATTCAGATCCTTTTCTTCTGTCAGCTCGCAGCCATCACTGCAAGCCGTCCAGGGGCACTCCTCCACCTTCGCTATCGGGAACTAATGCTCACTCTAATCCGAGATCCAGAGGGCGGATACTCCCGATTATTTATTTTCTTGAAGCCGGACTTCACGAAGAGATTCTTTGGGAAGAAGACTGTTTGGTATTTTTTTTTTTTTTTTTTTTTTTAGTTCTTTGGGAGCCGGTCGATTGACAGGATTGTATAGGAATGAGTTTAAACTTCCAGAAATCATCTTTCATCCGACGTTAGCGCTCAGTCCGAATGTATGCTTGCTGAGTGTGCTGTTTCATATCAAAGACTTCAAGAACATTTCTCTCGGGTCGGCATCAACTTTGCCTGTCTCAAACAGCAACTTGAGAACACAATCTTGTCCACTCTGGGATGCCCATGACAGTGGTGCCTGACCATTACTGCCGTTCAAATCCGGGTGTCTCCTATATCTAAAGAGGTACTTGCTGCTTCGTTCACTCCGAAGTATTTCGTGAGGAGCAGGACTGTTATCTGCTTTGGTCTATAAAGACAATATCCCATGCGATCATTAAAAGCTACCAGGGCCTGACCCGAGGCCTGATTTTTGCGTCAGTCTCATGAAGATTCAGGGTTAACTGATCTAGTTCTGTCGCAACTGCGAGCATTGTAATCCGAATCTCGCGCTGCATAATCGTAGAGTGGGTTTTGTTGTAGTTGCGCTTCAAGCTCCACATAGGTCAGACAGGAACCGATTCCAAACGTGCTGAATGAGGGATATGTAGCACAAATCATTGTTAAGTTCGAGATTCTGCATCATGAAGCCAAAATTTCTTCCTCGCCTCAGAGTAGTCCTGTGTTGTGTTGTGTAGTGGACTAAATGCATGATGTTGCTTTCTTCATCAACCACGACCAATCCAGCACATACCGAGATCATGCCTTCAAGGTAAAAAAGTTAAAATAAAATCGCTTTTTAGCAGTCATCTGATGCTTCACATTCGTCAAGTGTGTTGAAAACAAAGAAGACTCTTGAATATGCTGCTAACACAAGCCGAAAAGCTCTTGACAATTCCTCTGTTTCTACGCTGTCGTGAACTGAACCTGTCGGACGTAGACGTCCGTTTCTCCGATTAGCACTTCCCCACTGCAAACCCGCTATTACATATTATTGGCTGATAGAAATACCCCCTATTTCTTCTTTTGCATTCCAGTCAGTTAGATAGTTAGAACAACACACAGTCACAACTTGCATTCTAAAGGAAGGAAAGGCGTCAACTCCGCCAGAAGAAGTGGATCGTCGCACCTTCAGATTGGGCAGGAATTTAGATAAATGGACGGAGAATGAATGGAGAGTCTTTAGCTTCATGGAACGGAATTTACAATGGAAGATATCGGGAATACACTTCCAAAAAGGACGGGTACAACAAATTGTATCCGGACGACTGTCTATAGGCGATTCTCCTATCTGATCGAAGGCGGTTCTGTGTCGACCCAGCTAAACTCTCTCGAAACCCACCTACAGCCATCTGCTCGAGAAAAACCAGATTAAAATGAACAATTTGCCAGGGACGGTCTCCGGTGGGTACATGCCGCCTAGAAATCTGTCTAGGAGTCCACGACAAACCGCATATGTCACACCCTTCTTTGATTGCCTTCACCAATGCATATATAAATTGGAAGCTGCCTTCCCTTTGACCCAACGGAGTCAAGAATCTTACCTCTCCCTTTTCCCACAATTGAAGCGTCGCCCTGCACACGTCCGCGGGCTCATAAGCAATAAAGCGCGAACAATCACGAGAGATCTGGCCGGTCACTCCGGAATCGTAAATCGTGGAGTCCCGAAGAGAAAAAACGATGCTGACATGACCATATTTCTAGTGCCTGCTTCAGCATCGATTTCATCAGCGCTGCTAGTGCCATCACGGGACTGGGCAGCGTACGCTGACTGTTGGGTTTCCTGCCTCCGGTTCTTGTGTAGATCGAGGATCTTGGGTCTCGTAACAGCGGCTTCGTTGACCCTTTTCATATGAGCTCGCGGCGAATTGATCGATACTGTGCAGAGCGACGCTTCAATTGTGGGAAGAGGGAGAGGTGAGATCCTTGTCTCCATTGGGTCGAAGGGAAGATAGCTTCCAATTTATATAGAAGATGCAAAACATATCCCGGGATCGTTCATTAATAATATCTCTGCAAAGCAACCTAAGAAGAAAGGAATCCTATGGGATATGAAGCGAAATGTTCTGTACCGGAACTCGAGGCCCAATAGAGAGCTTCGTGAAGTGGCACGAATACTTGAGAAAAAGGATAATTCTTCGTTGTATATAAGCCGAACCCTCAGGCATTTGCATGTCTCGAAAAGTCCGCTAGGCCTTACCACTCGAAAGCCTCGACAGAAATATGGCACCAGCGTCTAAATCATCCTAGTGATGAATTATTCTTCATCTACCGGAGGCAGTGGAAGGTGTGGAAATTGATCGAAACACCGACGAAGTCAAAGGCTGACTGATTTTGCTGTCTGGAGCAGCTCCATCTCATCCTTGACCCATCTGCCCTCCAGTCGTGCCAGTGGCCTCTCTTTTGCTGAATGCATCTCATTCCCTTTGGATACCCGCGAAGAGAAACGTCTGGGTCTTCCATGTCAATTATCATACGCTGAACGCGCCCATTTTCATGGTCAAACCCATCGCTCATTTTGGGTTGCTAGCCATCCGGATTCAATTTCATTCGGTTAGCTACCAGAACTTCTGGAGGTTATCTGGCCCAATATCTCCCTATGCTAATCATCCTGGCAACTTGTAAAGAAAACTCTTCCCTTGTCTCATATGGCTTCCTGGTCTGAGTCAGGCACATTAACGCTAGAACACCTTGGTACCGTTTCAGTTGACTACCTTGAGGTTTCTGGATGGACGCAGTCAGCATCCCTACATTCACAGATCTTACAATCACGCTTCAATTAATACATACCGTTTTGGACCTGAGCCGTGACTCCAAGTCCTCAATGGCCTCTGCCCTGCTGTATGAAAACTTCCTGGCTTGGGCAAATTTGATGTCAACAAAGTGAACTGTTTAGTGGACAAAGGTCTATCTACACATGCAGACTATGACGTTCTGAGAGTAATGCGCCTTTACTCCGTATTTGATGCCTTGTCATGGCATTGATGCCTTATTTGCTTAGTCACAGGCCAATGTCAGCCTCCTCCGTTTCTAGGTTTCCGGCACCATATTTCTTTCTTCCTTTTCATTCCAGTCAGTTAGAAAGTTAGACAACACACAGACATATCTTGCAGTCTAGGAAATGAGTTCTACCTTCTTTCACAACTTTATTTCTCCAAATCGAAATGTGCGCTCCCTCAGCATACAGGCTTCCACCGTCATATACATACGTCTTTGGATGTTTTGACGTTTTTGGATAGGTAAAATACTTCTCGATATGGGGATTGAAACAGCAGTCAAACTCACAGCCGCTAGCTACACAAGTCATTAAGTATACAAGTTGAAACCACCATCACTAGCAAAGCTATGTAGCAAGCAAGTAAGCAAAAATCTCACCATTCAACCAACCTATGTCTAAGTCTCCAAATTAATACTCCTCCCAAACCGCGCATACAACCCAACTTTCAACCGTTGCAATTCATCCCGGATTTCGCCCAGGTTGTCCTCGAGGCGGGACACGTCGGTGTCGATGCGTGTTGTTGAGGATGATAGTAGGGATTGGACTTGGGAGAGAGGGAGGTGGAAGAGAGAGTCGCCTATTTTGTAGCTGTAATGCACATATACACACAAACACACGGACATGTATATATGAGTATATGTTATGAGGGCAGGTATTGTGATTGTGTTGGAAGGAAAAAAAAAAAAAAAAAAAAAAAAAAAAAAAAAAAAACCCCCAAAACAAACCCCCCCTCCTCGACCACTCCGAGTTCCTTTGTGACTTCTTCTCAATCTTCTTTTTTTT
>JBCJKO011277376.1:0-14387 GCA_039877535.1 Touit batavicus
CTCCCGAAGATCGCCACGGACACTTGGGGGCGAACCCATCGTTCGGATCGTCCGCTTCCACAACGCGCTTCGCGAGTTGGTCGGTCGAAAGAGGATCAGGAAGGACGTCTTGAGGCACAAAATCGTCGCGCTGGCCCTCGTGGAGACGCACGGTTCCTCGCGCAACGGGTTGGTGCCGTCCTTTCCCGCGCCCGAGAGCCTCCTGAACCTGGAAGTGAAACACTCCGGGTTTGTTGGGGGCTGTTTGGATTGGGTCAGGCGGCCAAGGCTTGTGCCCCGGCCTGGGCATGGTAGCGGGCTTCGGCTTCCACAGGTGGGATGTTTCCGATCGGCTCCAGCAGGCGCCGGTTGTTGAGCCAGTCCACCCATTCCAGGGTGGCGAACTCCACGGCCTCCATGCTCCGCCACGGACCGCGTCGGTGGACCACCTCCGCCTTGAACAGGCCGTTGATGGTCTCGGCCAGGGCGTTGTCGTAGCCATCGCCGACGCTGCCGACCGAGGGCTGGACGCCTGCCTCGCCGAGGCGATCGGTGCAGCGCAGCGCAAGGTACTGCGACCCCCTGTCCGAATGGTGTGATCCCCTGATCGCCACCACCCTCCAGCACCAGCCGCACCGCACGCTCGCGCACCTCCGGCGAGTAGCTCGCCGCCGTCTTCTTCGTCGTTATCGCTCCGTCCTCTCAAGAGCTGGAGCCTCCGACAGACCCAGGGCGGTTCAGTTCGCTCGACACCTCGGCGATTGCCGAGCTGATCGCGGGCCCCGAGGGAGCGGGCGTGCCTTGAGGGACGCCATCCTTGGGCGGCACCGCGCCAGGCCAGGAAGCGCAGGAAGGAGCGCGTGGCGCTCGCGGGAGCCGCGCGGCCGTGCCCCGTCCTCTGTGCGGCCTCCTGCCGGATGAACTCGGTCACCTGCTGGACGGACAAGCTGGTCCAATCGGGGCCACCTGCGCCGGAGCAGGCCGCGATGAAGCGCCGCACGGTGGGCAGGTGGCGCAAGCGCGTGGCGTCAGCCGCTCCCATCACGTCGCGCAGGTAATCGGTGTAGCCGGCGATCCAGAAGGCGGCGTCGCGATATGTCGTGTCCATTGTCATCTCCCGGCGGCCAGGACGGCCGCTGGGAGAGGGTCACGGGTTATGCCGAGGCCGGGACCAGCAAAGTGCTGTTGGCTCGGACACACGATCCCTCATGAACGGGCCTGCTCGGCATAATCTGGAACTCGGCATGAGCGTGCTTATGCCGCGCTCGGCATAAGCACGCATCCCGAACCTCCCCCTAAACCCGCGCTCCGCTGGTGCTGCGGCTGGGTTTGTGCTACGATGTAAACATTGTAAACAAGCCGGTGAGCGCATGTCGAAATCCGTCACCATCGCCGCCCGCGTCGCCTCCGACCTCGACGGCGAGCTTGAGCGCCTGGCCGAAGCGACGGGGCGCAGTAAGTCCTGGCTCATCAACGAAGCCCTGCGGTCCTACGTCGCCAACGAGCAGCAATTCCTGGCGGCCGTGGAAGAGGGCAAGGAAGCCCTGCGGGCAGGCCAGGTGCTGGATCATGCAACGGTCGTGGCCGCGTTCGAGCGGATCACCAACCCGAAACCATGACGGCAATCCGGTGGACCGAACCGGCAAGCGACGATCTGTTAGGCATCGTCGAGTGGATCAATGCCCGCCAGCCCAAAGCCGCCGAGTCGGTCGGTCGCCGCATCCTGACAGTGGTTGAACACCTGCGGGACCATCCGCAGCGGGGCAGGCCGGGCCGTTCGCCTGACACGCGGGAACTGGTCATCCAGGGCTTGCCCTACCTGGTCGTTTACAGCCTCGGCCCGGACGATCCGCCAACGGTGAGCATCCTCCGAGTGCTGCACGGGGCTATGCTCTGGCCGCCGCCCCCTTCCTCCCCTTAACCCATGTTCCTAGTTCGGTCTGAAAAGCCCTGTTCCTCGTCCCGGCCCTGCAATTCCCCCTAGCGACGGGCGGGCGGACGGGTCGAGTTTGGCCGTGGGTGGCCGGGTTGCGAAGGAGCATGGCTAACAGCCATGCGAGTGAGCGGCCCTGCTGCCCTGTAGGCTGAACTGGACGCGGCCGATTGCACGGCGCGACGCTCGGTGCAGGCTGAGAGCGCTTTCTTCCTTGCCCGCCTGTCCAGGGCGGGTCGGGGATGAGTCGGCGTCAGGCCGTCCGCTGCCGATGAGGGCAAGCCGCTACACGTAGCGCACTCTCGCGGTTGGGCGCGCTCGGTCGCCCGTTGTCCCCGATGTTCACAGGTTCGGCGCCGCCGCTACCGGAGAACTATCGGTACTAACTACCGGGTTGTACGGCAAAGTGCTCGTGCCTCGTACGGCAAAGTGCTCGTGCCTCGTACGGCAAAGTGCTCGTGGATAAGTTGTTTTTCCACAGGCACTTAACCCAAAACGCCTGTGTCCACTTGCTGCAAAGTGGCTGTCCCTCGGTCACAGCTGTCAGGGCACCTTCACGACGATGCCAGTGCGACCCTTCACGGGTGGTGGGCTGCGCCGCAGCGTCATGCCTTGACCGTCCAGATCCACGTCGGCCGCCCGATACTGGCCATGCACATCCCGCAAGGTCCGCCGGAACACGACCTTGAAATCGCACATACGGTCGTAATGCCAGCCGAACTGCGCCTTGAGCGCTGCCCACGTCAGGAACACCCGCTCGCCCCACTCGATCCGGTGCAGTCGCTGTGCCAGCCAGGCATACACATCCAGCGCCATCGCTGAGCCCGAGAGCGCCATCAGAGCCTTGTCGTGCAGCGGGATGGCGTGCTTGGCCAGACTCTCGAAGTACTCGTGCGAGAGCGTCACCGTTGTCGGCCAGAGCACCCGGCCGCTCTCCTCCTTGGGCAACCATAGCTCGAAGGCGGTCACGATCTGCGTGTTGATAGTGACCGCCCTGCCGTCGTGGACCAGCCCCAAGGTGATCCTGGATGCTGCCAGGCGGGCGAGCTGGTCCTTGATGGTGCCGATGGTCCGCCCGTCCGTGCAGAGCTGCAACCGCTTCACGAACGCGGTCAGGCTGCGCTCGACCTCGATCTCGCGGCACTGGAACCGCACCGCCACCGAGTTGAGGTGGGCCAGGATCAGCCGCGGCTTCGGCCCGTAGGGCAGGCCCACGGGCACCAGTTCGCCCAACTCGGGATGCATCGCCTTACCGGCGTTGATCTCGAGCCGCGCTGTTCCGTTACGTCGCTCCCATTCCCGCATGTCGTCGCCTGGATTGCGGTAGGGAAGGCCCGTCTGCGCCAGCACCGAGTGCTGGTAGAGGACCTGTTTCGGGTCGCTTCGCGTGGCCTCGCTGCCGTCCAGGAGCCGCGAGATGCGCCGGTCCCTGGTACCTTCGTCCTCGCCCGTCATGCGCCCTCCTCCCCTACCAAGCTCTTCAACGGCGCCCCAAGTAGTCGATCCTCGGGAAAGGCATCGGGGCCGTCCTCGTCGCTGGTCCAGAGCGTCCAGGCGACACAAGCGCGCGCCACAGTTCGCGCTCCGTCAAGCGTGGTGCAGGGCGCAGAGACGATACGCTGCACCAGCTCGCGCCGCTCTGCCATGATGCCGCCACGCTCGTCCTCCCAGACCTCAAGTGCGACCTCGTCGTCGTAGTCGCACAAGCGCTCCTTCAGGCAGCAAAGCTCGATGCACAGCGCGATCAGGCCCGCGTCGGCGCCCGGTCCGGCTGTGATAACTTGGTCCTCGGTCGGCTGCATGGTGCTAGTCCACCTGCTGCGGGCCAGGCGGGCGAGGCCGCAATCCTCGCTCGCCACCCTACCCGCCGGGCGCCGCCCGGCTCGGGTGCGCGGCGTCCTTGCCGCCACACAAGGCAGCTTGTAGCAACTGCGGTAGGATGCATCAAGAAATCCAGCATGTGATAGTAAAAAACATTTACATGGATGATTTCATGCCACTATGATGGGGCCACAGATTCGGGGCGCGCGAGCTATGCTCGGCTGGTCGGCGCTACGGCTCGCGGCCGAGAGCCGGGTGAGTGTCACCACAATCCAGCGTGCGGAGGCCGGAACCGGTCCGGTCCGCATGACCGAAGCCAACCAGGAGGCGATCCGGCGCGCGCTCGAAGCGGCCGGCGTCGTGTTCATCGAGGCCGATGGCGGCGGTGGGCCGGGCGTCCGGCTCAAGGGAGCCACCACGGGACCGGCCTAGCCTGGTCCGCGGCGCCTACCAGTAGCGCCCCGATTTAGTTCAGGGACACGCAATGGGAGGACGGCGGCGATCCAAACATCTGACCGTCGTCGATCATGCAGGCTACCCATTTGTTTCCTTGCTTGAGTACAAGCCCGGTGGCAACATCTCCGCTCGATACAGTCCAACCGTTGTTCAATAAATCCTCTAACGATTTGTCCAGTGGTACCAACCTAGTCTGGACAAATCCCGGTTTGACCTTCTTCAGGTTTTCCTGTATTTGCTTATTCAACTCTTCCAGGTTTTGAGGTCGTGCACCTTGCTGCGCCAGAACCTGACCGCTCAACGCGACATGAACAACGCACGCGGCGAGCATCAACCGAATCATGCCGAACCCTCCATCAGGCATCGCGCTCCGCACTCTGCCGCCAGCCGGTGCGCCGATGATCCTGGGTCGCTATAACTACCGGCGGCCTGGAATGTTCGCCCGCTCGTAGAACACGGCCAGGATCACGGGCGGTTCGGTGAGGCTGTAGGCTACCCAGTAGGCGCCCGCCTTGAGCCACGCCTCGCCCGCGCGGGCCAGCTCGGGATAGGGGCGGGGCGCCGGCAAGCCCTTATCCGGCGCTGCCGCAATCCGGTGCTCGGCCTCGTCCAGCGCGCGGTCCAGGTTGCGGGACGCCTCGACGCGGCCCTTGTCCTCGTAGTAGCTGCGGAGCCCGTCAACCTGCGCCTCCGCCTCGGCCGTGTAGCGGATGGTCGGCCCGCTACCGGGGGTCGAGCGCGGTGCTGCTCGTCGCCTCCGGCTCAGGCTCCGGCGGCGTCGCGTCCTGGGCCGCCGCCGTCATGCGCCCGATGCTCTCGCGCAGCCGGGCGCGCGCCCCGGCGCCGTCCACCACGCGCCCGGCGGCCAGGTCGGCGCGGCTGCGCGCGAGGGCGGCAGTCCAGTCTTCGGGGGCGGTCCTGATCGTGTCCATGCCGAGAGTGTAGGGCCGCGGCCAGGCCTGGCGGAAGGCACAATTCGCATCGCAATCGCATCGTTTACCGAAAGTATCCACGGTGCGCGCGCGGGTCGCGCCTGAGGTCTCTACTGCCCTCGGCTCAGTCCCGCGGCGGTCCACCTGAGCCGGCCGCCGCGGCGACTTCCCCACCGCTTCGCGACGACTACAAAACACTTTCCATAATGTGACTTACAGTACTCGCGATCCCGTGAGGTCGTGTGCTATGGTAGGTATGTCCGCCACTAACCTTCCGCCCGGCTTTACCTGGTCTACCGTGGTGCCGGGGTTGCTCGTGTCCGACTTGGATGTGAGCCTGCGCTTCTGGTGCGGTCTGTGCGGATGCGCCGTGGCGTATGAGCGCCCGGAGGACCGCTTCGCCTACCTCGACCGCAGCGGCCGCCAGGTCATGCTGGAGGAGACTAGGGCACCCAGGGAGCGCTGGATCACGGGTCCGCTAGAACGGCCATTCGGACGAGGCATCAACTTCCAGATTACCGTAGATGACGTGGCGACTATCCTGGCCAGCCTAGATGCCGCAAGCTGGCCTTTGTTCCTAGCGCTGGATAATATGTCATAAGCTATCCTACTCGCAGCGGCGCTATAATACCGTGGTCTGTCGCAAGTCCTCTGCTTGGTCTAAATAAAAAGTAGTTGGTCATTTTCAGAAGGCTAGAGTCACTTAAAGATTTTGCACTGAAAAGATTACTCGATATGACGATACCAGTTGGATAACTATACCTTCCCGCAGCGCTATACCGATCAAGAACACGTTTTACTTCAGTGTTCTTCAATATACCAACTTCTTTTCTAAAAGGATTAATACTAAATGGTGTAGCATCTATTAAATAAAGCCAAACTACAGCCTGATTTTTTCCGGTAAACTTTGAAAAAGCATCGTCAAGAGCTTCATCGAAAGCTTTTGAGACTCTCCATGGTTTGCGAAAAGAAATTGTATTAAATGCTCTTCCAGATAACGTCTCCAGCATGCCCATAACTTGATATTGCTCCAAATGCCACGGCATACGTAGCTCTTGGCCGCTCACAAAAGCTTCGACGCTATCAACATCGCTTTCTGGTACCGACTTTATCCCAATTCGAATGCAACCGTGTCTGACCTGTTGTTCTCCTTGCCGAAGACCTCTCAGACATACATTAAAGTCGCTAATTGCTTTGGCAGCTTTCTCATGAGTTCCTGATACTAGTATTTGAAGCTGATTGTTTGAATGAGGAAAGCTTAAGTTCTTCGTCCCCTGTCGTACAGCACTTGCGAATGCATCGAATGCCGCCCCAGAGAGCCCATGCCTTGTTAGACTCGATATAGTCTTAACTTCTACCTCAAAAGTGCATCCACTCTTCTCAACTAAAAACTCATACCTTGCGCTACCACTCACATCGGTCAACGAGACGCAACATCCGTAGTCGGCGTATATAAAAGCAGTTGCAATTTCGAAGAAGAAGCGCCGGGCATCACCCTTTTTACTAACTGCATCGCGAAGCATACCCCACAGCCTATCCCTTTCTACCTGGTTAGAAAGAGCATATAGTTCAGTGTAGTATTTCATTAAAAACAGGGCATCGTCAAATTTCTCCATAACCTCTATACGAAGCACACTATCTCCGACAAGAATTGCAGCCATAAGACCTTTAATAAACCTTTTGCTTACGCTTAATGGAACAAGCGTAGGCCCACCATCTAGACTTTTAATATGGCTCTCTATAATCAATCTTAACGCCTGCACGTCTACAATGGACATAAAGCCGCTTATTAATTCTGGAATATCTTTGTACTTGATCTGCTGATACGGTAGACTCTGGGGCTTTATAATGACCATCTCTACAACCACTTGTGCTCGCAGAGGTGCAGGTTCATGCGACAGACCCAGCCAAACACAATAAGCGTCAATCTCACGTTGCCCGCTCGGGTCTCGCGCACTCTAACCTAAATACAAGTCTGCTATCGGGAGATCGGGACGTGATTTGGGTACCAGGTAGCAGGAGGAAACCCAAACCTCTGTAAAACCTAACACGCTATTTTTCAATTTTTCGCACGTGCTTTCCTCTCGATATCAACTGGTTTGCTCGTAGTGAGCGCATCAGAAATCAAGACTTCTGCAAACACCTCTGGTGCAAGCGTCTTCAAGACCTTAATGTTTGCAGAAGATATGACCGGAAGTGAACTCCCTTCCCGCTTGATCGGCTACGCTCGCGTCAGCACCTACGGCCAGACGCTCGACGCTCAAGTCGCCCAGCTCCGGGCCGAGGGCTGTGCCAAGCTCTACCGCGAGAAGGCCAGCGGTGCCTGCGCCGACCGCCGCGAGCTGCAACGCATGCTCAGGCAGCTCGCCCCCGGTGATGTGGTCGCGGTCACCCGCATCGATCGCCTTGCCCGCTCCACCTTCGACTTGTTCGCCCTCGTCAAGAACATTACGGACGCCGGCGCGCAGTTCCGCTCCCTCGCCGAGCCCTGGGCCGATACTGCCACCAGCACAGGACGGCTGATGCTGGCCGTCCTTGGTGGGCTTGCGGACGTTGAACGCGACCTCATTCGCACCCGCACAGCGGAGGGCCGTAGCCGGGCGCAGCAGCGCGGCCAGCACATGGGTCGCCCGCCTTGTCTCACCCCACAGCAGGCCGCAGAAGCGCGCCAGCGCCGCGCGGATGGGGCGACGCTTCAGGAGCTTGCGGCTAGCTATAACGTGAGCAAGGCAACGATCTCGCGGCTAACCGCCCGAGGCAGCGACGGGCAGACGGTGCAACCCTGCAGGGGATGGCCAACAGCTACAACGTAGGCCGGACAACAATTTCCCGGCTATCCAGCAAGAGGAACGCATGACCATTCTAAGTTTTGTTACACAGGACGAGCTAGATAGCCTGAGCGAAGAACCTCACACGGCTTTCATGGAGCTGGTAAACCACGCGCAGAGAAGGCTTTCCGACCAAACATCAAAGCTTGATCCAAATGATAGCTATGACGGTTCAAAGAAATTTGGTCTTGAAAAAAGCTTTATGAACGTCATTGTCGCCGCCGGCAAAAGTTTTGGAATTGAGCCGTTTTCTTCCATGGAAATTCCAAGGCATCAGAGTTTCTCTAATAGCGACTACGAGCAATTCCAGTCCGACTTAGATCACTATGTAACACAGCTTGTATTAAGTAACAGCATAAGAGCTAAGGGTAGTTCAGTTAGCATTAACCCAGAGGCGAAAGATAAGATTAGATCATACTTACATGGGCTGAGAGAGTGTGTAGAAAAAGCAGATATGGAGCCGCCTAAGCGCAAGGCTCTACTTGACAAACTTGAGGAGTTCAACAGAGAGCTTGAAAAGAGGCGAGTGAGTTTTACGTCTCTAGCGTTGCTTACAATAGCTGTTCTTGGAGCTCCCGGCTCTATAGGAGATACATTCAACTTAGCTCAAAGTCTTGTAACTAAGATTACAATAGTCTTCTCTGAAGCTAAGCAGGCAGAAGACCAGACACGTCAGATAGGGCCACAGGCAGCACCAAAGACATTATCTCCTCCTCGACAATCCAGTGATACAGCCAACAGACAGCCATCATGGGGTGCTAATCAGGGTGGTAACCTTGATGACGAGATACCGTTCTAGTTTATGAAAGGCTGATCCAACATGAGAAGCAGCAAGGTTCCTCATGATGGTTACAGAGAAGGCTTCGAGGTCGGGTATCAGCTTATCCGGGGCATAAATATCGGTATTCCTGCCAACACTGCGTCGTTTGCACCGCATTCAGGCACAACCTATCTCCTTGAGGGTATCAAAGCTGGCATCAAAGCAGCTAGAGGAACACTGACCAGCTAAACGGATCCATCAGTTCGTATATGCGATGCTAGAGCGGCGTAACTCAGTCTGTTCGTGAGAATTTCCATAAATCCAGTTCCGCTGCTCGCGGCGTCGGCGCCGATCATTTACAGCAAGGTGCTCTCCGCGCTGACCTTGAACTCGGCGCGCTTGCGGCCCTGCGCCTCCAGCGCCGTGAGCCAGGTCGGCACCCGCCCACGGCCCGTCCACTCCTCCCCGCTCGGGCCACGGTAGCGCGTCGCTAGCTTCCGGCCCGCGTCGCTGCGCGGCTTGCGCGTGCCCTGCCGAGGCGTGCCCAGCGCCGTCTTGGCTGCCGGCGGGAACAAGCTCTCCAACGCGATGCCCAGGCTCGACGCTCGCGCCCGGAACTCGGCTACCAGCTCCTGCTTGGCCGCCTCCAGCTTCTCACGCCGCTTCGCCTCGGCCACCTCGATCAGCCCGCTCAGCTCCGGCGCGCTCATCTTGTCCAGCATCGCCAACACCGAGCCGTGCAGTGCGGTGGCGAATGGCTGCTGATCGGTTTCTCCGGCTGACATAAAGCGCGCCCTTTATGACTATCAAAACTACATAATCCAGCAGCGCCTCAGGGATTATGTCAATAATCGGCGCGGCTCGGTGAACTCGAGGCCTGGCGGGCCAGCCATCGGATCGCTCGGCCACGCAGCCCCGGCGCCTTCTGGAACTGCTCGGCCTCCGCCCGTGCCCGCTCCGTCGCGGCCTCGGCCTTCGTCTGCGCGTCGCGGGCCTCGTCGCGCTCCCGCTCCATTACTCCCGCGCGGACCTGCGCCGCTTCCCGCTCGGCCATGAGCGCCGCCGCGTGCCGCGCTGCTGCCGTGCGTGCTTCGTCCAGCTCGCCTCGCACCTGGACCTCCACTGCCCTGGCCTGGGCCACCTCGGAGCGCGCTGCCGCCAGCTCAGCCTCTTGCTCCGGGTCCGGGGGCAGACTGTTCGCGCCTCGCGCCAGCGCTGCCAATACCTCACGGGCAAAGGCCCGCCGCTCCTTCGGTACCCAGCCTGACACCTGCGCCAGCCCCGCCTCGCTGCGCTTCGCCCGCAGTCGCTCCTTACGTTCCCGCCCAGTCCTGTCGGTGCCGTCCATAGGTACACCTTAATCCGTCCCTGGGGACGCGTCCCTCCGGACGAACGGAGTTGTCTTTAGAGACGCCGTGAGTGTCCCTAGAGACACACTGCTGCTTGTCAGCTCGTCCCTTGGTACGGGTTGATCTAAGCAACGAGACTGCTTCTGTCCCCTCTGGAATGTGTTGAAGTGCAGCGTCATTCGCCGTCGTTGATTGCGCTCGCGGCCAGGGCCGCCGTGATCGTGTTCACGAGCTTCAGCACGTCCGGGCTTAGTGCGGACAAGTTAGTGTCGATGCGTCGCTGCAGGCTGGTGATGTCGGTATCGCCCTTTTCCGTCCATCCAAGGAGATCGTTGGGTGCGAGGTGGAGGGCACGGCAAATCCGCAGCAGGGTACCGAGGTCAGGCTCATATTTGTCGAGCACGTAGGCCGCGTACCTAGTCTGGGCCAGGCCGGCACGCTCCGCCACTTTGGTATCCGAGAGGCCCAGCTCGCGAGCTCTCGCCTTCATCCGCGCGCCCATGCCGTTCATGGGAACGGTTGTCGGGTGCGGTGAGCACGGCTATCCAACGTGCTTTACGCGTGTTAAAACTAGCTGAGCTGCTTAATCCCCCCTCCAGATCAGAGGAGAACGCTACCTTGTCGAGTGTAACGACTGAGGTGATGATTTTCTTCTGGGTGTTCGCAGTTCCGATCGTCGGAGTCATCCTCCTGACCATGGTGCTGGTGCACGGGCTGCGGCTCAACGAGCCGGCCGAGGCAGTTGGCCCTGTTCGCCAGCAGCTACGGCAGCTCATAAACCCTAGATGGGACGCGACACCGGAGGAGCTGGCCGCGATGGACAAGCGAGACGCAGAGCGCCTCGCCGCGGCCCGACACCGCGAGATCGTCAGCGCGATCTACAACTCCAACACCTACGGCCGCGGGAAGTAGCCTGGCCGGCAAGCTAGGCAGGATAGAGATGCCTGGAGGCGTGCGGCAGGGCACGATCACGATCCGGACGCTGGCAGTCCTCGCCTGCGTCGTCGCCCTGATCGCTATCTTGGTGGTGGTCGCTGTCATGACTATCAACGTCAATCGGTCAGCTACGCCCGCGGCCCCACCAGCGCCGCCGTCGGCCAAACTCTCGGACCTGCAGGGCCGCTGGGTGCAGACCGGCAATCTTTGCGACACCCAGCGCGGTGACATGGTCATTGACGCCGACAGCATCACCACGCACGCCGCGGGTGAGCAGACGTCCAAGATGCACATCGACGGCGTGACCGCCGCGGCGCCGGGCAGCCTCACGCTGAAGTTCGAGAGCTTCAACCACGTGTTCGTCCAGACGGTGGGCTTCCAGGTCACCGACCCGACGCTGATCAAGCTGAGCACGCCCTACCTGATGCTCGAGCAAGGCAGCATCTGGCGGAAGTGCTTGTAGATACCATCATGCAGCCTTGTCGGTGTTGAAGGTGGTCGAATAGTGAAAGGTGAGCGGGTCTGCGGACTGCCAGCTTCGCAATGCGTCCCCTGACCTCCAGATGTAGACGAGTTGGCACGAGGTCCTGCCAGCCTGCTGCCGCTTCTCACGCGACCTGGCCACCTGGCGCCAGCTCGCGTCGCGTGATCGCTCACGTCGGTTCCAGATCTCCTGTGGCTTCCTCGCCGTCCGGCTCGTCCCCTGGCTGTATTGCCAGCTTGTCGTCTTTCCACTCGGCTCGTTGGAAGCGCATTTGCTCGTCCCAGTCCTTCGCGCCGTCCTCAGGCCGCAGCCGCTCGGCACCGGGATACCGTCCGATCAGCACCTCGCTCATCTGGTCGCCCACTGTGTCCGCGTCGTAGGCCGCCACGACCCGCACGCCGCGCTCCGCCCACGCCTTGATCCACGGCGCGTCTGGCCGGGCACCGGCCGTGCTCGCAATCAGCCACCGCTCCCCCAACGCCTGCAGCCGCTTCCGCCACAGCACCGCCAGTGCGATCGCTTTGATCGCCCCCTCCACCAGCACCAGGCACCGCACCGGCCCGCCCTTCGCACCGACCCACAGCCGGAAGAAACCCCGGTTGCGTCGCGACCCCCGTGCCAGCCCCTTGAATGGCCGCCGCGGGTCCGTGCCTACCAGCTCCGCCCCGACTACCCACCGACGCTTTCCCGCCTCCCCCATTGGAAACACCGCGTTCCGCCGCGAGTCTGCCCGCACCAAGTCCTGCTCGCGCAGCTGCCGCACCTCCGCTGCTGTAAACCCGCGCACCCCCTCCAGGTAGCCCGCCACCGCCGGCCATGCCTCTTCGTCGTGGTCTGGCACCTCCGGCTCGGGTTCCGGCCGCTCCGCCACTGCCTGCGCCACCACCTCCTCGGCCGAGACCCGCACCGCAGCCGCTGCCTGGCCAGCACCGAACTCACGCGCCAGCCACGCCACTGCCCCCTGATAGTCCATACCCTGCAGGTGCTTGACCAGGTCAATCGCGCCTCCGCCACCTTGCCCAGCCTCGTGGTCGAACCACTTGCGCATGGTCACGCTGATCCGCCGCCCCGGCCCGCGCCACTGCTTGCGATCTCCAGGATCTCGGTCCAGCCCCGAGTGCTCGAGCACCACCTCCAGATCCACCTCCCGCAGCTGCGCCGCCAGCTCGCGCGCTTGCTCTCGCGCTTTATCGCGCTGTGCCTCCATGCTCCGCGCCTGGACACCCTTCTGCCGGGCCTCAGAAAGGGCCACAGGAAGGGCTGCAGCCCGGGTCGCTAGGGCGGATGCGTCTATAGGCTCGGAGCCGTCTACGGTCTTCCTGGCGGTTTCTACGGCTCCATAGTACTTCCTAACCGGCTTGTGCTGCGCCCGGCTGCCTTGGATGCCGCGCTCAATCCCCAGCTCCGCTAACGCCATCGCATAGCTCGACTGCATCCCCCGCAAGGTCTGCCGGGTGAAAAGCTCATTGGCTGACAGTCGCCCGTCCGCCGTCACTGGCACTAAGATCGCTTGTAGATGCGGCGTCGCTTCGTCCAAATGCAGCCGCACATCTATCAACTCGCCTGGCATCTCCCGCGTCAGCCAGCTCTCGGCCTTCACCCTCCAGGCCTGTAGCCGTGCCTCGTCCCACTCTCCCGCCTGCTCTACCCGGCCAGGCCGGAAGAAGGACGGCGATGCCGACAGCACAACCTCCATTGCCCGCACGCTGTTCGCCCGCACCCGTGCTTCCGGATGCGTCACCCGTAAACGAATGACATCCGCGATCTCCTCCAGGATCGGCCCGCTGTGGGTTAGTACAGGAACTGCACGCCGCGCTGGATCCGCGTTCGATACCTGCCTGGCGCGCCTGTTGTGATCCGCCGCCGCCTTAATCTTCTGGTCCGAGCGCAACTTGTGCACTCGGAGCACAGCGTAGGCGGTGTCAGCAGCGGCAGTGACCACGGTCCTTTCTCCTAGCCTTCTTTCCCTAGTAGTTGGGGGTGGGTTCGGGAGGGTCTCCCTCCCGGTGGGCGATCCCCGGAGGGGTCGCCCTGGGGGTGCAGGGGGTCTTGTCCCCGCCTCACGCTAGGGCTAGAACCGATCCCCGGAGGGGTCGAGTTCTAGCCCTTAGTGAGTGTATGTCTAGCTTTGCTAGATAGTGGCTACTAGGGAAAAAGATGCAACTCAGTGTGATCTTATGGGAGCGGGTGAGGGTCTCTCGGTAGAGCTTATCAGTCGGCGTCAAGGCAACCTGCGCTGGATCCTTGACCCCGGAACTAAGTTTTTGAAATAGCTATAGAAAAAGCGGATCGTTGGATGTAATCGGATTCAATCGAATTGCATCCGATGCAACGCGCTGGGCCAAGCGGCCTGGTTCTTGGCAAGCTCGTGGTTTTTGGAGTTCTGCGGTCGGGTCAGATGCGCTGATTGATCACCTGTTGTCCCCGATGTTCACAGGTTCGGCGTTGTCGCTACCGGAGAACTATCGGTACTAACTACCGGGTTGTGCTGCAAAGTGCTCGTGCTCGCTGCTGCAAAGTGCTCGTGCTCGCTGCTGCAAAGTGCTCGTGGATAAGTTGTTTTCTCACAGCCACTTAGCCCAAAAACGCCCGCGCCTCGCACGGGGGAGTGCGTGCGCTCTTCGGTCGCGGCCGTCAGGGCACCTTCACGACAACGCCGGTGCGGCCCTTCACAGGTGGCGGGCTGCGCCGCAGCGTCATGCCCCGACCGTCCAGCTCCACGTCCGCCGCCCGGTATTGGCTATGCACGTCCCGCAAGGTCTGCCGGAACACGGCTTTGAAGTTGTTCATGCGATCATAGTGCCAGCCGAACTGCGCCTTGAGCGCCGCCCACGGCACGAACACCCGCTTGCCCCACTCGATCCGGTGCAGCCGCTGTGCCAGCCAGGCATACACGTCCAGCGCCATCG
>JBCJKO011287255.1:0-14319 GCA_039877535.1 Touit batavicus
CGTTTGTTCAACGATTAACAGTCCTACGTGATCTGAGTTCAGACCGGAGCAATCCAGGTCGGTTTCTATCTATGACCAGCCTTCCCCAGTACGAAAGGACCGGAAAGGCAGGGCCAATACCCCAAGCACGCCCTCTCCCCAAGTGATGCCCCCAACTAAATCACCAAAGGACCACACTCACCCCCCAAGAAAATGGTCGCTAGTGTAGCAGAGCCCGGCAAATGCAAAAGACTTAAACCCTTTACTTCAGAGGTTCAAATCCTCTCTCTAGCTACCACCATGACCTGACCAAACATCCCCCTAACATATCCAACCATAATACTAACTTACATCCTCCCAATCCTAATCGCCGTAGCATTCCTCACACTCGTAGAACGAAAAATCCTAAGCTATATACAATCCCGAAAGGGGCCAAACATCGTAGGACCCTTCGGATTACTACAGCCCGTAGCTGACGGCATCAAATTATTTATCAAAGAACCCATCCGCCCCTCTACATCATCACCCCTCCTATTCATCACAACCCCAGTACTTGCCCTCCTCCTTGCACTAACAATCTGAACCCCCCTCCCCCTACCATTCTCCCTCACAGACCTAAACCTAGGCCTCCTCTTCCTCCTAGCAATATCTAGCCTAGCAGTCTACTCCATCCTATGATCAGGATGAGCATCAAACTCAAAGTATGCCCTAATTGGCGCGCTACGGGCAGTATCACAAACCATCTCCTACGAAGTAACACTAGCCATCATCCTCCTATCTGTGGTCATACTAACCGGAAACTACACCATAACCACCCTCACCACATCACAAGAACCCCTATACCTCATATTCTCCTCCTGACCCCTCGCAATAATATGGTACATCTCAACCCTAGCCGAAACAAACCGCTCCCCATTTGACCTCACAGAGGGAGAATCAGAACTAGTATCGGGCTTTAACGTAGAATACTCCGCAGGGCCATTCGCCCTATTCTTCCTAGCCGAATACGCAAACATCATGCTAATAAACACACTAACCGCTCTACTATTCCTAAACCCAAGCGCACTCAACCCACCCCTAGAGCTATTCCCCCTCATCCTAGCCACAAAAACCCTACTCCTCTCATCGAGCTTCCTATGAATCCGAGCATCATACCCACGATTCCGATACGACCAACTCATGCACCTACTATGAAAAAACTTCCTCCCACTAACCCTGTCCCTCCACCTCTGACACACTAGCATACCAATCTCTTACGCGGGCCTACCTCCTTACACAAGGAAATGTGCCCGAACGTAGGGGTCACTATGATAAAGTGAACATAGAGGTACACCAGCCCTCTCATTTCCTAACAACATTAGAAAAGTAGGAATCGAACCTACACAAAAGGAATCAAAATCCTCCATACTTCCTCTATATTATTTCCTAGTAAGGTAAGCTAACAAAGCTATCGGGCCCATACCCCGAAAATGATGGTTCAACCCCTTCCCTCACTAATGAGTCCACTCACAAACCTCATCTCAACCGCAAGTCTACTCCTCGGAACAACAATCACAGTCACAAGCAACCACTGAATAATAGCCTGGACAGGACTAGAACTCAACACTCTAGCCATCATCCCCCTAATCTCAAAATCCCACCACCCACGAGCTATCGAAGCCTCAACCAAATACTTCCTAACACAAGCAGCCGCCTCAGCACTAGTACTATTTTCAAGCATAGCTAATGCACAACACACCGGACAATGAGACATCACCCAACTCACCTACCCCCCATCCCAACTCCTACTAACCACCGCAATCGCCATCAAATTAGGCCTAACCCCATTCCACTTTTGATTCCCCGAGGTACTTCAAGGATCCTCCATCACCACAGCCCTACTCCTCTCAACATTAATAAAACTTCCACCAACCGCTATCCTCCTCCTAACATCACACTCAACAAACCCAACACTACTCACTACCATATCCATCATATCCATTGCCCTGGGCGGCTGAATAGGACTCAACCAAACACAAACCCGAAAAATCCTAGCCTTCTCATCCATCTCCCACCTAGGCTGAATAACCATTATCGTCATCTACAACCCAAAACTAACCCTACTGGCCTTCTACATGTACATCCTAATAACAACCTCAATCTTCCTCACCTTAAACGCAACCAACACCCTAAAACTACCAACACTAATAACCTCATGAACCAAAACCCCCATACTAAACACAACCCTCTTCCTAACGCTCCTATCACTAGCAGGCCTCCCCCCTCTAACAGGCTTTCTACCAAAATGACTCATCATCCAAGAACTCACTAAACAAGAAATAACCCCAACAGCCACAATCATCTCTATACTCTCACTCCTGGGGCTTTTCTTCTACCTACGCCTAGCATACTGCTCAACAATCACACTACCCCCCAACCCCTCAAACAAAATAAAACAATGATCCCCTAAAAAACCAGTCAACATCCTAATCCCCACACTCACCTCCCTATCTATCTCACTCCTGCCACTCTCCCCCATAATCCTCACCACCATTTAAGAAACTTAGGATAATTTCAAACCAAGGGCCTTCAAAGCCTTAAACAAGAGTTAAACCCTCTTAGTTTCTGCTAAGATCCGCAGGACATTAACCTGCATCTCCTGAATGCAACCCAGACACTTTCATTAAGCTAGGACCTTAACTAGGCAGGTGGGCCTCGATCCCACGATAGTCCTAGTTAACAGCTAGGCATCCTAAACCATCAGATTTCTGCCTACAATAAAAGACCCTGATGTGCTCTAAACACATATCAATGGGCTTGCAACCCAACATGAACTTCACTACAGAGTCGATAAGAAGAGGAATCAAACCTCTGTGAAAAGGACTACAGCCTAACGCTTAGACATTCAGCCATCTTACCACTTTACCTGTGACCCTGAATCGATGACTATTTTCAACCAACCACAAAGACATCGGCACCCTCTACCTAATCTTCGGCGCATGAGCTGGAATAGTCGGCACCGCCCTAAGCCTTCTCATCCGAGCAGAGCTAGGCCAACCAGGAACCCTACTAGGAGACGATCAAATCTACAACGTAATCGTCACCGCCCATGCCTTTGTAATAATCTTCTTCATAGTAATACCAATTATAATCGGAGGATTCGGAAACTGATTAGTCCCCCTTATAATCGGCGCCCCAGACATAGCATTCCCACGAATGAACAACATAAGCTTCTGACTTCTCCCCCCATCCTTCCTTCTCCTCCTAGCCTCATCCACCGTAGAAGCAGGTGCTGGTACAGGATGAACAGTCTACCCCCCCTTGGCCGGAAACCTAGCTCACGCCGGAGCTTCAGTAGACCTAGCCATCTTCTCCCTCCACCTAGCCGGAGTATCATCCATCCTCGGGGCAATTAACTTTATCACCACAGCCATTAACATAAAACCCCCAGCCCTATCACAATACCAAACCCCCCTATTCGTATGATCCGTCCTAATTACAGCCGTACTTCTCCTACTCTCCTTACCAGTCCTAGCCGCTGGCATCACGATGCTCCTCACAGACCGCAACCTAAACACCACCTTCTTCGACCCCGCAGGAGGAGGAGACCCCATTCTATACCAACACCTCTTCTGATTCTTCGGACACCCAGAAGTATATATTCTAATCCTCCCAGGATTTGGAATTATCTCACATGTTGTAGCTTACCACGCAGGAAAAAAAGAACCATTCGGCTACATAGGAATAGTATGAGCCATATTATCAATCGGATTCCTAGGGTTTATCGTATGAGCCCACCACATATTCACAGTAGGAATAGACGTAGACACCCGAGCATACTTCACATCCGCCACCATAATCATCGCCATCCCAACCGGAATTAAAGTGTTCAGCTGACTGGCCACGCTACACGGAGGAACCGTCAAATGAGATCCCCCAATACTATGAGCCCTCGGATTTATCTTCCTGTTTACTATTGGAGGACTCACAGGAATCGTCCTAGCCAACTCTTCATTAGACATTGCCCTACACGACACATACTACGTAGTAGCACACTTCCACTATGTCCTATCAATAGGTGCTGTCTTCGCCATCCTAGCAGGATTCACCCACTGATTCCCCCTATTCACCGGATACACCCTAAACCAAACATGGGCCAAAGCCCACTTCGGAGTCATATTCACAGGCGTAAACCTAACCTTCTTCCCTCAACACTTCCTAGGACTAGCGGGCATACCACGACGATACTCCGACTACCCAGACGCCTACACACTATGAAACACCCTATCATCTATTGGCTCACTAATCTCAATAACAGCTGTAATTATACTAACATTTATCATCTGAGAAGCCTTTGCCTCTAAACGAAAAGTCTCACAACCAGAACTAACCTCCACCAACATCGAGTGGATCCATGGCTGCCCACCCCCACACCACACCTTCGAGGAACCTGCCTTCGTCCAAGTACAAGAAAGGAAGGAATCGAACCCTCATACACTGGTTTCAAGCCAGCCGCATACTAAACCACTTATGCTTCTTTCTCAATGAGGTGTTAGTAAATCCATTACATGGCCCTGTCAAAGCCAAATCACAGGTGAAACCCCCGTACACCTTCACATGGCTAACCACTCACAACTAGGATTCCAAGATGCCTCATCCCCAATCATAGAAGAATTAGTCGAATTCCACGACCACGCCCTCATAGTTGCTCTAATAATTTGCAGCCTAGTCCTATACCTTTTAACCCTTATATTAATAGAGAAACTCTCATCAAACACCGTTGACGCCCAAGAAGTCGAACTAATCTGAACAATCCTCCCAGCCATCGTCCTCATCCTACTCGCCCTACCCTCCCTACAAATCCTATACATAATGGATGAAATCGATGAACCAGACCTAACCCTAAAAGCTATCGGGCACCAATGATACTGATCATATGAGTACACCGACTTCAAGGACCTCTCATTTGACTCATACATAATCCCCACAACAGAACTCCCACTCGGACACTTCCGACTCCTAGAAGTTGACCACCGCGTCGTCATTCCAATAGAATCCCCAATCCGTGTGATCGTCACCGCCGACGACGTACTCCACTCATGAGCTGTACCCTCGCTAGGTGTAAAAACCGACGCCATTCCGGGGCGACTCAACCAAACATCATTCACCACCACTCGCCCAGGAGTCTTCTATGGCCAATGCTCAGAAATCTGCGGGGCTAACCACAGCTTCATACCCATCGTAATTGAATCCACCCCTCTCACCCACTTTGAAACCTGATCATCCCTACTAACCTCCTAATCATTAAGAAGCTATGCATCAGCACTAGCCTTTTAAGCTAGATAGAGAGGGCAATCTTCCCTCCTTAATGACATGCCCCAACTCAACCCAAGCCCATGGTTTTCTATCATAATCATATCATGGTTAACATTCTCCCTAATCATCCAACCCAAAATGCTCTCATTCACTCCCACAAGCCCCCCCGCTAACAAAACACCCACAACCACCAAAAACAACCCCTGAACCTGACCATGATCTTAACATTCTTCGACCAATTCTCAAGCCCATACCTACTAGGAATCCCACTAATCCTGCTATCAATACTACTCCCCCCTCTCCTCCTCCCCACACCCAGCAATCGATGAGTCACCAACCGCCTATCCACCCTGCAAATGTGAACCATCAACACCATTACCAAACAACTTATAACCCCATTAAACAAGCCAGGACACAAATGAGCCCTCATCCTAACATCACTTATAGCCCTTCTTCTAATAATCAACCTCCTAGGCCTGCTACCATATACATTCACCCCAACCACCCAACTATCAATAAACATAGCCCTTGCACTCCCACTCTGACTTGCCACCCTACTCACTGGCCTACGAAATCAACCAACAACCTCCCTAGGACACCTCCTACCAGAAGGCACCCCCACCCCACTAATCCCAGCCCTAATCATAATCGAAACCATTAGCCTCTTCATCCGCCCACTAGCCTTAGGAGTCCGCCTCACAGCAAACCTCACCGCAGGGCACCTACTTATCCAACTCATCTCAACAGCCACCATCACCCTCCTTCCCATTATGCCTGCAGTATCCATTCTCACCGCCACAATTCTCCTTCTACTAACCATCCTAGAAGTAGCAGTAGCCATAATCCAAGCCTACGTCTTCGTCCTCTTACTAAGCCTATACCTACAAGAAAACATCTAATGGCCCACCAAGCACACTCCTACCACATAGTAGACCCAAGCCCATGACCCATCTTCGGGGCAATCGCTGCCCTACTCACCACCTCAGGATTAATTATATGATTCCACTATAACTCCTCACAACTACTAGCACTAGGACTACTATCAACTGCCCTAGTCATACTACAATGATGACGAGACATCGTACGAGAGGGCACATTCCAAGGCCACCACACACTAACCGTCCAAAAAAGCCTACGATACGGAATAATCCTCTTCATCACATCAGAAGTGTTCTTCTTCCTAGGCTTCTTCTGAGCCTTCTTCCACTCTAGCCTAGCACCAACCCCAGAACTAGGCAGCCAATGACCCCCCACCGGAATTACGCCACTAAACCCCCTAGAAGTACCCCTACTTAACACAGCCATCCTACTAGCCTCAGGCGTTACCGTAACCTGAGCCCACCACAGCATCACAGAGGGCAACCAAAAACAAGCAATCCAAGCACTAACACTCACCATCCTACTAGGTCTATACTTCACCATCCTACAAGCAACAGAATACTATGAGGCACCCTTCTCAATCGCCGATGGCGTATACGGTTCAACCTTCTTTGTGGCCACAGGATTCCATGGACTCCACGTCATCATTGGCTCCTCATTCCTTCTAGTTTGCCTCCTACGATTAATTAAATTCCATTTCACACCCAACCATCACTTCGGATTCGAAGCAGCAGCCTGATACTGACACTTCGTAGACATTATCTGACTATTCCTCTACATAACCATCTACTGATGAGGATCCTGCTCTTCTAGTATATCCATTACAATAGACTTCCAATCTCTAAAATCTGGTGCAACCCCAGAGAAGAGCAATTAACATAATCACGTTCACACTCACCTCAACCCTGGCCCTCAGCATAGCTCTTACCTCACTCAACTTTTGACTTACCCAAACAAATCCCGACTCAGAAAAACTATCACCCTATGAATGTGGATTCGACCCACTAGGGTCCGCCCGCCTCCCATTCTCCATCCGATTCTTCCTCAGTAGCCATCCTATTCCTACTATTCGACCTAGAAATCGCCCTACTACTACCCCTACCATGAGCCACCCAACTAAAATACCCAACCACCACCCTAATATGAGCCTCCGTCATCATCCTCCTACTAACCCTTGGCCTAATTTATGAGTGAACACAAGGGGGATTAGAGTGGGCAGAATAAGGAAGTTAGTCTAAAACAAGACAGTTGATTTCGACTCAACAAACCATAGCCTACCCTATGACTTCCTCCATGTCTCCCCTCCACCTAAGCTTCTACTCAGCCTTTACCTTAAGCAGCCTAGGACTAGCCTTCCACCGAGCCCACCTCATCTCCGCCCTACTATGCCTAGAGAGCATAATACTATCAATATACATCGCCCTATCAACCTGACCAATCGAAAACCAAACACCATCCTTCACCCTCATGCCAATCCTTATACTAACATTCTCCGCATGTGAGGCCGGCACCGGACTGGCAATGCTAGTAGCCTCCACACGAACACACGGCTCCGACCATCTACAAAACCTCAACCTCCTGCAATGCTAAAAATCATCCTACCAACAGTAATACTCCTACCAACAGCCCTCCTCTCACCCCCTAAACTCCTATGATCTAACACCACAATACATAGTATACTAATCGCAGCCCTAAGCCTCCAATGACTAACCCCCTCATACCTCCCATACAAAAACCTCACACAATGAGCTGGTACCGACCAAACATCCTCCCCCCTACTAGTACTATCCTGCTGACTTCTACCACTCATAATCTTAGCAAGCCAAAATCACCTACAACACGAACCCCTCTCACGAAAACGAACCTTCACACTAACCATAATCACAGTACAACCCCTTATCATTCTAGCATTCTCAACCACAGAACTCATAATATTCTACATCTCCTTTGAAGCAACCCTAATCCCCACATTAATCCTAATCACACGATGAGGAAGCCAACCAGAGCGCCTAAGCGCTGGCATCTACCTCCTCTTTTACACACTAATCAGCTCCCTCCCTCTACTAGTTGCCATCCTATACCTACACTCACAAACAGGTACCCTTCACTTCCCCACCCTAAAGCTATCCCCCCACCCTACACCACTATCACCAGCCAACCACTGATCCACCCTCCTCCTCAACACCGCCCTACTCACGGCCTTCATAGTAAAAGCCCCCCTATACGGCCTCCACTTATGGCTCCCCAAAGCTCACGTAGAGGCACCCATTGCAGGATCCATATTACTCGCCGCCCTACTCCTCAAATTAGGAGGATACGGCATCATACGCATCACCTGCTTAGCAAACCTAACCCCAAACAACCTCCTACACTACCCATTCATAGCCCTTGCCCTATGAGGAGCGCTTATAACCAGCTCAATCTGCCTACGCCAAATCGACCTAAAATCACTCATCGCCTACTCCTCCGTAAGCCACATAGGCCTTGTCATCGCCGCATGTATAATCCAAACACACTGATCCTTCTCCGGAGCCATAATCCTTATAATCTCCCACGGCCTAACCTCTTCAATATTATTCTGCCTAGCCAACACAAACTACGAACGCACACACAGCCGCATCCTCCTCATAACCCAGGGACTGCAACCCCTCCTCCCCCTAATAGCCACCTGATGGCTACTAGCCAACCTAACAAACATAGCCCTACCCCCTACCACAAACCTAATGGCAGAATTAAGCATCATAATTGCACTGTTCAACTGATCCCCCCTCACCATCCTCCTAACCGGAACTGCCACACTATTAACCGCCTCATACACCCTATCTATGTTAACAACAACCCAACGAGGAACACTACCCCCGCACATCACAACACTACAAAACTCAACCACACGAGAACATCTACTAATAACCCTCCACCTCCTCCCTATACTCCTCCTTATCCTAAAACCAGAATTAATCTCCGGACCCCTCTCATGCAAGTATAGTTTAAACCAAACATTAGACCGTGACCCTAAAAATAGAAGTTAAACCCTTCTTACCTGCCGAGGGGAGGTTCAACCAACAAGAACTGCTAACTCTTGCATCTGAGTCTAAAACCTCAGCCCCCTTACTTTTAAAGGATAAGAGCAATCCACTGGTCTTAGGAGCCACTCATCTTGGTGCAAGTCCAAGTAAAAGTAATGGAAACAACCCTACTCCTCTCAACCCTCATACTCCTCACACTCACAACCATCCTAACACCCTCCCTCCTCCCCCTCATCTTAAAAAACTTCCAGAACTCCCCCAAAACCATCACCCTTACCATCAAATACGCCTTTCTCATCAGCCTGATGCCCATAGTACTCTTCATACAATCAGGATTAGACAACATCACCTCGCACTGAGAGTGAAAATTTATCATAAACTTTAAAATCCCCCTCAGCTTCAAAATAGACCAATACTCCACACTATTCTTTCCCATCGCCCTATTCGTAACATGGTCCATCCTACAATTCGCCATATCATATATATCATCAGATCCGCACATCACAAAGTTCTTCTCCTACCTAACAGCCTTCCTAATTGCCATGCTAACACTAACAATCGCCAACAACATATTCCTCCTCTTCATCGGTTGAGAAGGAGTTGGCATCATATCATTCTTACTAATCAGCTGATGACACGGACGGGCTGAAGCCAACACAGCAGCCCTACAAGCCGTACTCTACAATCGAATCGGCGACATCGGACTTATCCTAAGCATAGCATGACTCGCCTCCACCCTAAACACCTGAGAAATACAGCACATATTCTCACCCACAAAAATCCCAACACTCCCCCTACTAGGTCTCATTCTAGCTGCCACAGGAAAATCAGCCCAATTTGGCCTCCACCCCTGGCTACCAGCCGCCATAGAGGGCCCCACTCCAGTATCCGCTCTACTTCACTCAAGCACAATAGTGGTTGCCGGAATCTTCCTACTAATCCGCACCCACCCACTACTGGCTAGCAACAAAACTGCCCTCACCCTATGCCTATGCCTTGGCGCTATATCCACCCTATTCGCCGCTATCTGCGCCCTCACACAAAACGACATCAAAAAAATCATCGCCTTCTCCACATCCAGTCAACTAGGACTAATAATAGTCACCATCGGACTCAACCTCCCCCAACTAGCCTTCCTTCACATCTCAACCCACGCCTTTTTCAAAGCTATACTATTCTTATGCTCAGGGTCTATTATCCACAGCCTAAACGGAGAACAAGACATCCGAAAGATGGGCGGCTTACAAAAAATACTCCCAACAACTACATCCTGCCTAACAATCGGAAACCTTGCACTAATAGGAACCCCATTCCTAGCAGGGTTCTACTCAAAAGACCTTATCATCGAAAACCTAAACACCTCCTACCTCAATGCCTGAGCCCTCCTCATAACCCTCCTAGCCACAGCCTTTACCGCTACATACAGCCTACGAATAACCCTCATAGTACAAGCAGAATCCACCCGCATACCAACAATCACCCCAATAAACGAAAACAACCCACAAATCACAAACCCAATCACCCGCCTAGCCCTAGGGAGCATTACAGCAGGCCTATTAATTACATCCTACCTAACCCCCACACAAACCCCCCCAATAACAATACCCCTCCTAACAAAAACCGCAGCCATCCTAGTAACAACTCTGGGCATCATCCTCGCCCTAGAACTCACAGCCTCAACCCACACCATAACCCCACCAAAACAAAACGGCCTCCTAAACTTCTCCTCCACACTAGGATACTTCAACCTACTAACCCACCGCCCAAGCTCCTCAACCCTCCTCAACTCTGGACAAAAACTCGCCAACCACTTAATCGACCTCTCCTGGTACAAAAAGATAGGACCAGAGGGACTCGCCAACCTACAAATCATAGCAACCAAAACCTCAACCACACTCCACAAAGGACTAATTAAAACATACCTAGGATCTTCCGCACTATCCATCCTAGTCGCCCTACTACTCCTATAACACCCAAACCCAATGGCCCCAAACCTACGAAAATCCCACCCCCTACTAAAGATAGTAAACAGCTCCCTAATCGACCTGCCAACTCCCTCAAACATCTCCGCCTGATGAAACTTCGGATCCCTCCTAGGAATCTGCCTAGCAACACAGATCCTAACCGGCTTACTCCTAGCCACCCACTACACCGCAGACACCTCCCTAGCCTTCTCATCCGTAGCCAACACATGCCGAAACGTACAATACGGATGACTAATCCGCAACCTTCATGCAAACGGAGCCTCATTCTTCTTCATTTGCATCTACCTCCACATCGCCCGAGGCTTCTACTACGGCTCATACCTATACAAAGAAACCTGAAACACCGGAGTAATCCTCCTACTTACCCTCATAGCAACAGCCTTCGTCGGCTACGTCCTGCCATGAGGCCAAATATCCTTCTGAGGGGCTACAGTCATCACAAACCTATTCTCCGCCATCCCCTACATCGGACAGACCCTAGTAGAGTGGGCCTGAGGTGGTTTCTCCGTAGACAACCCCACCTTAACCCGATTTTTTGCCCTCCACTTCCTCCTCCCATTCATAATCGCAGGCTTAGTCCTCATCCACCTGACCTTCCTCCACGAGTCGGGGTCAAACAACCCCCTAGGCGTCTCATCCAACTGTGACAAAATCCCATTCCACCCGTACTTCTCCCTAAAGGACCTCCTAGGATTCGCAATCATACTACTCCTACTTACCACCCTCGCCCTATTCTCACCCAATCTACTAGGAGACCCCGAAAACTTCACCCCAGCAAACCCCCTAGTAACCCCCCCACACATTAAACCCGAATGATATTTCCTATTCGCATATGCAATCCTACGCTCAATCCCCAATAAACTAGGAGGAGTCTTGGCCCTAGCTGCCTCCGTACTAATCCTATTCCTAAGCCCCCTACTCCACAAATCCAAACAGCGTACCATAGCTTTCCGCCCCATCTCTCAACTTCTTTTCTGAACCCTTGCTGCCAACCTATTTATCCTAACATGAGTTGGAAGCCAGCCAGTAGAACATCCATTTATTGTCATCGGACAGCTAGCATCACTGACCTACTTCACCATTATCCTCATCCTATTCCCCATCACCTCCTCCCTAGAAAACAAAATCCTTAACTAACTCTAATAGTTTACAAAAAACATTGGTCTTGTAAGCCAAAGAACGAAGATCGCCTCTTCTTAGAGTTAACCAACAAAAACCACCCACACTATCCCAAGCAAACCACACACCAACCATACACCCCACACCCCAACAACATAAGGCCCCATATAAAGGGACACCCCCCCTACCCCCCCACAGGCAACTGCGGGCTTAATTATGTACTAGCTATGTCTATCGGGCATTACAAGTTTGTCCCTTATACATTGCATTAACTTTTTTAGGGCTGGTTCCTTTTAATGCTTTATTTCATATATTGTATTATCGGATATTCATTGATATGGCTCTGTTTTGTTTCTTGGAATAGTACTTTAATGGTCTCTAGCAAAGGCTCTTAATGGTTTGAAGTCAAGGTAATACTGTCCTCAAGTTTGAGTTAGCTTTCAAGAATACGGATGTGCTTTTAGTATTAGTGGACTGGGCTGCTTCTAGTCATAGTACTTAGCTAGTTTTCTTGGGGCACTACCTTCAGGTATTAGGTTGTCTATTGATTGGGCTCCCACACCAAGGGCTCCCCTACTTGGTGACTCGTAAGCGTATACCCTGACAGGCCTCAGGCACCTTCTTTCCCCCTACACCCTGGCCCTTCTTGTCTTCTATGCGCATCTGGTTCCTCGGTCAGGACCATCAACTGTTTGGTCGAGCGTCTCGTTATCTTCAAAGTCATCGCCTCTAGTCTGCGTACTCTTCGTTTCGTAATCTCGGCATTTCGATCCTCTCTGGGGCTTCTGGTATTTTTTTCCGGGGCCTTTCACAACACATTTCCTTTCTGTCGTCACCTATTCCGTCGACAATGTACCCTATGTCCGGCGGCCTGTTTTTTGGCTCTCATGGGTTAATTAATGATATGGTTGTAATGCTAGCCTGGTGGCGTTCAATTTTCAACACTGATGCACTTTGAACCGCATTTGGTTATGGTATTCTCACTATCCCCTTACTATGATACTATTCGTTTAATGGTTTCTGGACATAATTCTTATTATTTCATTTCTACTCAAACTGCCAATAAACACCAAACAAACATCAACAAACATTAAACAAAGTCGGAAATTTCCAAACAAATCTTTATTAACTTCACAAACAAACAAACACGCTGCTTAATTTGTGAGTCATCCTAAATTGTTTTTTTTGTTAAACTTTTATTATTTTGTTTAATTTTTTATCCACACAAAACAATCACTATTTTGCCCCCAACAACCTTCTTAACCAACACTCTCCACCCCCACAAATCAGAAAAAGAGGACTAAACCTCTGTCACCAACTCCCAAAGCTGGTATTTTAAACTAAACTATTTTCTGACCCTAAACAGCCCGAATAGCCCCGCGAGATAGACCCCGCACAAGCTCTAACACCACAAACAACGTCAGCAACAACCCCCAACCAGCCACCAAAAACATACCCGCCCCACGAGAATAAAACAAAGCCACCCCACTAAAATCTAACCGAGCAAAAAACACCCCAACACTGTCAACAGTACCAACCTCAAACCCCCCACCCCACCCCCAAACAACAAACCCCACTCCAACAACCAAAACAAGCCCTAAAAGGCACCCCACAGTACGCCAACCCCCCCAAACCTGTGGAAAAGGATCCGCCGCTAACGACACAGAATACACAAAAACCACCAACATCCCACCCAAATAGACCATAAAAAGCACTAAGGACACAAAAGAAACCCCTAAGCTCACCAGCCACCCGCACCCCATAACAGAACCAAAAACCAACCCAACAACCCCATAGTGAGGAGACGGATTAGAAGCAACCAACAGTGCCGCCAAAACAAAACCAACCCCTAAAAATAGCACAAAATAGGTCATAAAGTTCTTACTTGGATTGACCCAAGGCCTATGGTCTGAAAAACCATCGTTGACAACTCAACTACAAGAACCCCACAACAAACCAGCCCCATATAAAGGGACACCCCCCCTACCCCCCCACAGGCAACTGCGGGCTTAATTATGTACTAGCTATGTCTATCG
>JBCJKO011297233.1:0-11053 GCA_039877535.1 Touit batavicus
TCAACTTTACTATCAACCTGCCATTTTTGAAAAGCTCCTACTCGCCGGTGAGCCTCTCCCTGTTCACTGGGTCCTCTCGATCGGCGATCTGATAGATGAGCCCTTTTGGTCTGCACCGCGTAATCATTGTCATGTGTACCGCTATGCGCCTCAACTGAGTGTTTTGCGCCGGGCTTCAGTTTTTGTCACACATGGAGGCGCGAACTCTGTTATGGAGGGAATCGCCTGCGGTGTTCCCCTCTTGATCTCTCCCATGTGCAACGATCAGTTTCATCAGGCTAGTTTTGTCGAAAGAGCTGGCATCGGTTTACGTGAGGATTTGTCCCGCGCATCCGTCGAGCAGATTAGGGCGTCTCTCCAAACGCTATTAACGGATGAGACGATTCGCTCCAACGTGAAAAGCGTGTCGCAAACTTATGAGGAAAATGGCGCGGGGAAAGCTGCTCAATTGATCATCAATTTAGCGGAAGGAAGCCGCTCGTGATAATTCCGATTGGCATTACAGCGCGGAATGAATCAAAGAATATCGTGGCGCTTCTCCGGTCATTGCAAAAAGCAGTGGAGACAGCCAGTCTTTCGCTTCCTTGCTCGTATCGCGTCATCGTTTTGCTGAATGACAATCTGGATAACACGCCGCAACTTTTGACGGATCTGAAGAACGTTGAAGTTTTGGCAACGAGCGGCGGAATTGTAGAAGCACAACGAGCTTTCGTTGCAAGATATGCGAATGATGTGCCTTTTGTAATTTTCTCCGATGCAGATATTACGATTGCATCCCATACGCTGTTGGACATTACGCAAACGATGCTGGAGCACCCCGAAGTGGAAGTAGCATACGCCGCCAAACATCCAATTCCGCCACAACGCCGGACGCCCCTGGCACAGGCGCTCTATTTTTACAATTTGCGCGAAGGCTATCAGACGGCGAGGCATTACTTCAACGGTCAGTTTTTCGCTATTCGCCGCTGGCACATTCCCAGGCGCGAAGAACTGCGCTGGGATGAAAGAAGCGATACGCGGTTTCTGGATCTAGCGGCAGGAATACGCGCTGATGACATCTATCTGTCTCGCGACCTGCTGAACCGTTTTGGCCCTAGTGCCATCCGTTGTGTGGATAGCTTCATCTTCTACCGGCCTCCTGAGACGTTACGGGGAATGTTTCGCAAGTACCAGCGCATGCGGCTTGAAATTGAGCGGTTGCATCACTACAATCCCTATACAAAGACGGTGCATCGCCGTTGGGGACAGCGCCGGACAGATCTTAAAAGGCTCTCTGCCGCACCCTGGCCGGAAAAGTTCTACTATCTGGTGTTCCGTACAGCACTCTGCCTTTGCAAACTCGCCTACATCGCGCAAAAGCTCTACTTTACTTACTGCTCAAAAGATTCCTGCCCAACCTGGCTGCCGATCCCTGAAACGAAGGAGCGCATCCGTTGATTGTTTTCGAGATGCCGGGCCTGACGGGCTTGGAAATATGGCACGGTATGCCGCATAATAAGCCTTTTCCTCTGCTGCGGGAGTCTAAAGTGGAATATTTTACGGCGCTTCGTGACTTCCTCCTGCGGCTGCACGAAGGGACAGCCGTAACCGCCGACTCCGTTGATACTCTGGCGCTGCAACCGGCAAAAGGTTTTCGCCGCGCTATTTTCTGTGGTGGAGAAGCGCGCCATCCGTCTCTGCTCAATATTTTGCAGTCGCAGGTACTTCCGTTTTCAATCAGCATTGATGACAGTGGCGAGTTCATCGGCAAGCGTGGCGCTAAGGAAATTTTTCACATGAGGCGCTGGCAAAACGGCATCGCGCTGGACCTCGGCCAAACGCAATTAAAGGTGATGACGGACGGCGGCAATGTTTGTATCCCGCGTGAGCTATCACAACTGCCCTTAGGGGCGCATACGCTTCCTGCCGAGACCGGAAGGTTGCGTTTACAAGCTTTGATTGCCGATGGTCTCCGTCGCGCTCAAGATCTGATTGCCCAGCCGCTGGACGGGGTTGTCCTGGCACTACCGGTTGCACTTGATCGCAATGGTATTGCGCAGTCTGCCACTTATCCGGGACTGTTCGGCCCGGTAGAACCCATTTTTGCGGATGTGTTTTCGCAACAGCCCTGGGTTGTGCTGAACGACGCCCTGCTGGCCGGCTTAGCCTTTCGTCAGCCGCCCGAAAAGACATTAGTTGTTACTTTAGGCTATGGAATTGGTGGGGCGCTCTGGGACGCTGCCCTACGCTCCAGCGTTCTCTAGCCAGCTGCGCATCTGATGGCGGGGAACCAGACCGGGTTGCTGGAACACGGGCTGACCATGGCGCAACACAAGAAAGTTTGGGATGCTTTGTACGCGAAAACGGGTGCCCAGTTCTGGACTTCTTTCGGTATCGACCTTCAGCACCAAGGCACGTCCGGCCATCTCGTGCGCTAAGGCTTTCACCTCGGGCGCAGCCATGCGACACGGGCCGCACCATTCCGCCCAGAAATCTACCAGTACGGGGACGCGCGCTTCGCGGGTAATCTCGTCAAAAGCGGAGGTGTCCACGTCAATTGGTTCGGCGGACGGTGGCAGAGCCGATTTACAGGAGCCGCAGCGTCCTGTGTCCGAAAGATGTTTGGCTGTGACGCGGTTCTTGGTACCGCAGGTCGGGCAGGTTCTAAGGGCCGAAAAGCTCACTGCTGTATTTTAAAACTTTGTGGCCTGTACAATTCGATCCGCAGAAAATCCTGCCGATCTGGAAACCGCTCGCGCCTTGCTGCGGGAGTATGCTGCTCATCTAAACGCTTCCCTGGGTGCCGAGCATATCGCCTTAGCGGAGTACGAAAAAGAGTTAGCCAATCTTCCGTCGCCATATCAAGTTTTACTGGTTGCCTTTGCCGCTAATGACAGAGGAAACGAAGAAGCGGCTGGATGTGTCTGCCTGAAGCCCATTGCCGGTGCTTGCGAGATGAAACGTATGTGGGTGCGCCCCCCGTTTCAAAGGTTTGGCATCGGACGTAAGCTAGCAGAAGCTTTGATCGACGCGGCACGACAACAAGGCTATACTGCCATGTACCTTGATACTGTTCCCGCTACGATGAAAGCGGCCCATCAACTCTATAGCGCTTTGGGTTTTATGCCGGTTGAGCGATATAACGACAATCCGGTGCCTGACGTAAAGTTTTTCCGCCTGGATTTATGATTCAAACTTCCAGGCCCACAGCGCGCATCAATTCCAGCGCGTTACTGTGCGTAACCACCCCAGGCTTCAGGCGGTAATCAAACTCCATTTGCCCGTTGGCAATGCAATCGTCAAAGTGAACATTCCGGGCACTCCCTCCGAGATCCTCTTGAATGTGCGCCAAAGCCAGATCATGCGTCGTTACTAAGCCAATAGCCCCGGACTGGACCAGCTTATGAATAATGGCAGCAGCGCCGATGCGTCGATCGTGCGAGTTGGTGCCGCTGAGGATCTCATCAAGGAGAAACAGCACCGAGCGGCTTCCTTTGGCAAGATCCACAATCTGATGGAGCCGTAAAATCTCGGCAAAGAAACGAGAGCGATTGTCGAGCAGGGAATCCGTTACTCGTATGCTGGCGGCAGTTTGTAAAAGCGAGAGGCGCAAATTCTGAGCTGCGACCGGCGCTCCCGCCCAGGCCAATACGCAATTTAAACCAATCGCACGCAACAGTGTGCTCTTGCCGGACATGTTGGAGCCAGAAACGATAAATAACTTCAGGCCATCCGTAAATGCCACATCATTGGCAACGCTGCGTGCTACGGGTAGCAGAGGGTGCTGTAAAGCCTGAGCTTCAAAGTAATGCAGCACGGTCTCCTCCAGGACGGGAAAATTCCAGTGTGGGCGTTCAAAGGCCAGGGAAGCAAAGGAAGAGAGTGCTTCCAGTTCGGCGACAGCGCTCAGCCATTCGGAGATGTGCTGCCCGGAATGCCTGCGCCAGGCTTCAATGCCCATAGCAATTTGCTCACGCCAGAGCGCGACAGGCCGAATCGCTTTTACCAAAGGATGATCGCTTGAGTCGAGCCAATCCATCCAGCGGCGCAACTGTGCGACGCGGCTGGAGGCGGGTCTGCCATGGATCATGAGTTGGCGATGCACATCTCGCAAAATCGGTGAATCGAAAGACTCTTTCTCTAAACGGGTTAAAACCAGAGAAAGGATATCGAGACCGTGGCCGGGTGCCCCTGCTGCTTCCAGCACCTGATTGACCCGGGAGCGTAGGCCATAAATGAGAACGATATTTACGCCAAGGGAGGCTCCCAAAGCCCAGAACGGAACCTGTTGCGCAAAAAATCCAAATAGCAGAACCAAGCCGAGACCACCAAGCAGCACGGCCAAAACTCGCAAAATAGTGGAAAATGCAACAGGCGGAGCGGTTCCCCAACGGTGGAGTGCATCGACGTGAATATCAGCCTGCACATCGCTTCCGAGCAAGGCTAAGTCCTGGCGCAAATCCAGGCGGTTCCGAAGCTCCTCCACGGCCGCCTGCCGCTGAATTGCTTCTTCCTGGGAAGTCGGTGCGAGCAGCCATTGAGCCAGCATGTTTTCACCGGCGGCAGTGCGAGTATTGGAAATTAACTCAAAGAGGCTGCCTTTGCCGAAAAGATCCAGATCGCCGCTGTAAATGTGAGAACTATCTTGAAAACGTTCGCCTGTACTTCCTGTACCCGCCCATTGATCCTGGAGGCGTGCTAAACCACCCTGGTAAAAGTGCAGTGCCCTTTCTGCAAGTGCGCGTCGGCGCATCACGCGCGAATGCCACGCGGCTAATGCAATGAAAGCTAATACCGGAAGGAACAACAGCCAGAATGGGATGAATTGAGGGCCGAACACCAGATAAGCGAGCACCGCCTCGGTGATACCAAGAAGAAGACGCCAGTTGCCGATGCGGATGAAAAGGCGCTCCGCTGTTTGCTGTTCCGCCAACCATCTGTTTTTTCGCGATTCGTATTCGTCATGGGGAGTCACTGTTCACAGGATAAAGGGGCGGGAAACAGATCCCTGTAAACTAGATCCGGTACCGAAATGGAAATACACGCCCCGGAAGGTCCGGTCACCTCCCTGAAAGAGTTTTTCGTTCACATAGGGATTGTCACCATTGGCATCCTCATTGCCCTGTCGCTTGAAGGATTGGTGGAGTGGAATCATCGGCATCTGGTAAAAGAAGCCAGGGAAAACATTACCAGTGAGATCCGGGACAACAGGAATGAGCTGGATTACTTCATCAAGAGTGTTTCTCAAGTTGAGAAGGATCGTAATGAAGCATTGCAATTAATTGAAAACACCCTGGCGCATCAAAAGATAGGCGACCATTATTCTTTGCACCTAGCAGCTAACTTAGCCGATCTTAACAGCACAAGCTGGGCTACGGCTCAAGCGGTCGGTGCATTGAGTTTCATGGATTATGGTGAGGTGAAAAAGTACGCGCGTGTTTATCAGTTGCAGGAAGAATTTTTGCGTTTGCAGAAGAACAATCTCGATATAGTAGCTTCGGCGTTGTCCGTGTTTTCTGAGGGTAAGGGTCCCGGAGAACTGCCAGAAGCCGATTTGCGCATAGGGCGGGCTAAAATTCTTGACAGCTTGGCCTCTCTCACCATACAGCAGCAAATTGGTCAGGGGCTAATGAATCGATATGTAGAGGTTGCGGGCAAATAAGTGAGTCCGCTTTCAAATAGACTATTAACATTTCGCAAAACCTTCCCGCGCAAACGAATTAACTATAGCGGTGAAACCTGGGAATACTTTGCCGGTGGTGAAGGCGAATGCATTACGTTCCTGCACGGCGGCATGGCCACCGGTGATATGTACTTTGAGTATCTGCCTGAATTTCAACGCAATTACCGCGTTATCGCACCTTGTCTGCCAGCTGGAGTCCATACGGTCGCAGGAGCGATAGCCGGTATCGCAGCCATCTTGGATGCAGAACAACAATCGGCCAGCCATCTCTTTGGACATTCACAAGGAGGTGGATTAGCAATGGTCTTTGCTGATCGCTTGCCTAAATGTGTTTCCAAGCTCATGATCTCGTCATCACTGCTGCCCACGCCAGTTCATGCCGAGGAGGTAAAGAAACAATCGCGAATAGCGAGTCTGATCCCTAATTTTCTGCTGCTCCCGGCCTTTCGTATTGCTTTGCGGCGCGCATTTCGAAAATCCGGCACCGCTTTAAATTCCCAACAGGAAGATCTGATTTTAGACGAACTGACACCGTTACCGAAAGGTGCTGCCTTGCGCCGTTATGCGGGTTCGCAAGGGCGGCTTCAAATGGACTACCATGGGCAAAAACTGGAAAACAATTTTCTCCATGCAACATTGCTGATCGAAACAGGGCATGACGGATTTGTTTCGCAGGAGGAAGCCGCCGTCTTGCGAGCCTACTATCCAAAAGCGCAGGTCTACCGGTTTGAGGAAGGAGGCCATCTAGATGTCATCACGAAAGCGGATCAATTCATTCCAATTATCCGTTCGTTTTTGGCAGAGGATTTTTCTCCCGCACGAAAGCCATGAAGTCTAAGGACGGCGGAGTTTTCCCAAGCGCCCGCAGAAAACCGGAAATCTGGCCTCGGTGGTGAGTGGAATGATTGACGACGTGCAGCAGGATTTGCCAGAGAGGCTGTGACTGTTTGTTACCCCGCAGATCCGAATACTCCATGAGTCGATCTGGTGCTTCTGGCGGCAGTTGATGAGCCCAGGCTTTCCATCTCTCCTGCACCTCCATCCACTGCGGAAGAATGTTCTTCAATCCATGGCCTTCTGATGTACGCTGCTGAGTGACTGCTGTATCTTCCTGCAGTCGGGCTAACCAATTCTTCTCGGACGTATACAGATGCGTTAATGTTCCTAGGACGCTTTTATCAGCCGTGCCAAAGTCACGCCATAGCTCTTCTGGGGATAGGCTGGAAGCCGCGTCAAATAAACGGCGGCTAGCCCAGATGTTGTAGTCAATATGATGCTGTAATATTTCGAGAGATGCGCTCATAGCCGCGAAGAGTAGCTCAGTCAGCGTATTCCATTTTGCTTTGGACGTCCCGGACCATAACGCTGTCGGTTGGTCCCGCTAATTTGATTTTCATGGTGGAGCCATCCTCAAACTGCACAGTCATGTCCGTATCTGATTGCTGAACGGCCTGTATCTTACGTCCTTTAATTACGTTTGTGAGCTTATGATTAGGAGCCATAATTATCTGAAAGCCTTTCGGTCAGAGTGATTTCTCTCTCTTTTGCTTTGCCCTTCCAAGGGTATATCCGTATGGAAGTATTTCTTGTAAGCATCGATCCAGTCTGTTGAAATCTCTTTTTGTGCTTCCTGCATGCTGATGGTTCCTTCGCAAACCATCGAATGCAGCCGGTTTTCGATGCCATCCTTTACGTGGGCGTTCCAGTATATGTCATACGATTCCGGCCACAAGTTACGAATATTATTCGAGCCTCCTAGCTCCAGAGAGATCAGGTGATCCACTTCATACTCGCCAGGAGTATCCGTCGTGTTGTACTCTTTAAAAACCTGCTTTTTTACGGACTCGGGCACGTTGCGAACCTTCTTTGAATATCCTGGCGTGCAAATGTCGTCCTTCGTGACATCGAGCGTTGCACCAGGCGTCAATTTTGAGTCGGGAAGAGATCCCGCTTCCACCCTGGCCTTCGCCGAGGGTGATAAGTCCGGTGCTCTTCTGTGTTCCGTCGTTCTCCTTTGCTCCGGCGCGTTGCTGCGGCAACCGGTCAGAACCACAAATAGAGAGAAAAGGGTCAGTGTGCGCATGGTAGATCAACCTTGGGGTACACCCGCCTTGCGGAAGACGGCCAGCGAGCTTTCGAGTCCCCGGCGCGCCGCTTCTTCCGGGGGTTTGCCGTTCATACGGCCGAAAACTTCTACACTCAGCGCGTCCGTGTAGCCTATTTTCTGTAGTGCCTGCAGAAATCCAGTGAGATTGATGACTCCCTCACCCGGAAGCAGTCGCTGATCGTCGCGGATCTGTTCCGGCGGAAGATTCGGCGCATCGTTAAAGTGAACATGAACAATGCCTTGCCGTCCTGCGTGAATGATGTCGTCCGTGGTTGCGCCGGCATGGTGCCAGTGCCAGGAATCAAGCAGCAGGCCGACATTGGAGCCGCATTCTTTGGCGAATGCCAGCATATCGTTCATGCGCCAGATGAATTCATGCGGTTTGGCTTTACGGAATTGCAGCGGGCCTAAAAACTCCAGTCCTAAACGAACATTGTGCCGCGCCAGGACCTGAGCACTCTTGGTAAATCGTTCCCGGTAGATCTTAATGAGCTGTTCGCGGGGTGTGTCGCTGGCTGGCATGATGTAAGTGACCATGCGCGGGCAGTGGATTGCGGCGGCAAACTGAGCCTGCTCCTCCAGTTTGGCAAGGCCTTGCTCGAAGGTAGCATCATCTTTCCGGAACTCGACGGGAAAATTGAATACAGCAGGAAGTACTTTCAGGCTTGATAGTAACTCGTTCGTGGCAGCGGCACCCGCTTTCATCGCATCATCGAGCATGACGTCTGTGCCGGGAAAGCCGGTTTTCGCGGCTAAGCGGGCGAAATCAGGCCAGGGAACCTTATTGTTGACAAGCACGCTATTTAGGGAAAGATACATGCCGTGACTGGCGGCCCAAGCGCGTAGAGCGGGAAGGGCAGCGAAGGTTTTCAGCAGACCACGGCGAGAGGGAAAGAACATAAATGATCGCTTTTGATCATACCTGTTCGGGCGCAAGAAACAGATAGTAACGGCCGGTCTACAGTCCTAGTATCGAGTTATGAAAATGTTGGTGTCGGACGCAAATCGCCAAAAGATGGAGCAACTCTGTAGCTACATCCGTGCCCATTGCAACAGCGGAGAGCCGCTGACTTTAGAGCAACTCTCCCAACAAGCCGGCCTGAGTCCTTTTCATCTGCAACGGACCTTTAAGGCCATCACTGGTAGCACGCCGCGCGAGTATGTGGAGATGTGCCGCATAGATCTACTGAAAAGCGAGTTGCGGAACGGCAAGCCCGTGACGGACGCTATTTACGAAGCGGGATTCGGAGGCAGCAGCCGGGTTTACGAAAAGGTAGATACGCGACTGGGTATGACGCCCCGCGACTACCGGCAGCGCGGTAAAGATGTTGCGATCTCATACGCTTCAGTGGAAAGTCCTTTAGGGCTCCTGATGATCGGTGCAACGGATCGCGGATTGTGTTTCGTGCAGTTTGGTGAAAGCGAGGCGGAACTGCTTATAAAGCTACACGATGAATATCCGGCGGCGTCCATTCAGCAGATGGGAGAACCACCCAGCCCGGAGTTCGAAAAATGGACGAATGAACTCCTGCGTTATCTGCGGCGAGAACAGGCACAGTTGGATGTACCCGTAGATGTGCAATCGTCGGCATTTCAAATGAAGGTATGGCGTTACCTGCAAAGTATCCCGAGCGGTGAAGTGCAATCCTATGCGGAGGTGGCGGCGGCCATTGGTCATCCGAGAGCGGTACGGGCTGTCGGCACTGCCTGTGCGGCGAATCGGGTCGCGATTGCGATTCCTTGTCATCGTGTCATCCGTGGCGATGGCGGCTTAGGAGGATATCGATGGGGTCTGGAACGAAAACGGGTACTAATTGATGAGGAACGGAAAATGCGCTCTGCAAGCGTCTTACAAAAGAGATAGGATAGGGCAAGAGGAGCGAGCATGGACTTTTCTAAACAGGTACTTACCCCCAGTCGGCGTGACTTGTTGGCAGCGGCAGGAACAATGGCGGCAGGTGTACTTACCTTGCCGCGTATCACCGGAGCCAGTCCGGCCCCAGCCAGCAGCGTATCAATTGTGCGGTGCCGCGATTACAGCAGCTTCCAACCCCAACTCGCACAGGCATTTGACCAGATTGGCGGAATTAGCAAGCTGGTGCGCGGGAAAACAGTGGGGTTAAAGTTGAACCTGACGGGCAATCCCAAGAATTTTCCGCTCGATCCGAATCTGCCGTACCGTACTGATCCGCAAAGTGTCGTTGCCGTGGTGAATCTGCTTGCGCAAGCCGGAGCAAAGCGCGTGACTTTGATTGAAAGCTTCTTTCCGGCGCAACAGGATTTGAGCTTATGGGCGCGTTATGGGCTGGATGTTAATGCCATCAACAACCTGGGAACCAAGGTAGAGTGGCAGAATGTGCAGAACCTGGGTAACTTCAAACAGTATGTACGCTTGAAAGTGCCTTGGGGCGGCTACATGTATCCGGCCTATTACATCAATCAAGCTTACGTAAACTGCGATGTTTATGCCTCCTTGGCAAAACTGAAGAATCACTGGATTGCGGGTGTAACCATGTCGATGAAAAATAACTTCGGCAACACGCCCTGCTCCCTGTATGGAAGCGATTGCGGTCCGAGCGGGAATGAAAACCCGACTAAAGAACGAGGTGATGTCCTGCACGCCGGAACAACCAAAGCACCCTCTGGAGTGGACCCGGAACTGCACCCCGACTCGCCGCGCGATCCCGGCTATCGCGTGCCGCGCATTGCCATTGATCAGGTTGGTATTCGGCCTATCGACCTCGCTATTGTGGATGGCGTGGAAACTGTCCGAGGCGGAGAAGGTCCCTGGCTTCATGGCTTGGAGCGTATGACACCTGGCTTGATCATTGCGGGCCGCAACCCGGTTTGTGTGGACGCCGTTGGTATGGCTGTCATGAGCTACAGTCCAAAGGCAGATCGCGGCAGTTCGCCCTTCGTTCGCGGTGATAATTCGCTGAAACTGGCTGAAGCCGTCGGTATCGGAACAGCTGATCTCAACCGTATTGAGGTCGTCGGCGTACCGATTGAAAAAGCCAAGATCAATTTCGGGCCAGGCGCAGTCGGCAAAAAAATGAGTGAGTTAAAGGCATAGGCGAACGGGTCAAAATCCTGTTCATAATTTTCATTTCCAGACTATTTTGTCGCCGCCAACAAGCGTTAGCTGTTGTGTGTTCGTACTTTTAGGAGGTACCTTGACCTCCGCGTACTCCTGAGCAAACAGACGCAACAATTGAAAGGCATGATGTTGGGTGGATGCCTGAATCAAAGCGCCCAGCGTAGTTCCAAATGGAACATACTTAGAA
>JBCJKO011297233.1:11063-29246 GCA_039877535.1 Touit batavicus
GGTATACAACTCACATCTTTATCTTTTTCTATTTGAAGGCAGCTCTTGGTTGGCTCGGCTTGTAAAGAAGCTGTTGCTTGGTTAAGCGCTTTCGAAGTACTTGCGCTAAGAATTAGGGCTGGGCGTTGGACTTGCTGGGACACAAATTGAGTAAACAGGATGAGACGGTGAACTGGCATGGGTTTTACGGATTTTGCCAGATTGGTGTCAGATTCCTCCACAACAAATCGGCCCCGAGAGGCAACTGTGTCTGTTTTCAATTTCCCTTTGTTCAATCGAAATAACCCGGAGGGCATTTGCTGTACTCCGTAGTAGATCGTGCTTGTTCCCAAATAGGGGCCTAGCTTGGCAAAGTATGCTCTTTGAACCTTTAACCTTAAGTGAGGTTTCAGATCAACCATGCCATTGCCCATCCAGTATTCACAAAAGTTGTATAAACTTTGCTGTGGGGATAACGGAATGGTCTGGAGGATCAGAAAACGGATTGATTCACTGATGCCGGTAGGAAGGCATCCTCGATCAGCTAAATGACCAACCCCATCGATGAAGTGATTCAGTGAAGATTGAAGCTGCTCAGAAGCTTTGAGGTCCTGAGCAGCCGTATTCAGTATGATCTGCCAATCGCGGAGGGCTGGCAGTATAAGTTTGAAAGTGTCATGGGGCTTAGTCTCTTCCGGCAGCAAAGCGAAATCCCCCTCTTGAACGGTACAGCCAGCCTTTTTTTCTGTTTTATGTTTTTCCGGTATGGTGAGAACGACTTCAAGCGGCTTATCAGACTGATAAAGCCTAGGTACGGGTGGTGCGAGTAGCACAAGGCTGTTGTCGGCCATACTCTCGATCCGGTACTGCCCTGATGGAACGGTGAAAAGCCTTTTAGCTCTACATCCCATAGTCATAACAAACAGTAGGACTAAGGCCACCTTAGGTAACCTTGATAAGCGACTTACACGCATTTCAAAGAATTGGAAGGGTAAACTAACGACTCAACGTATAGTTCACAACTACGTACGTGACAACATCTACCGGCTCTCCATTCAACAGTACTGGACGATAGCGCCACTGCTGCACAGCTTCTAAGGCAGATTGCGTAAGATCATCGCTGGGGGAAGTGGCGACTGTAATCTCTTCCGGTGTTCCCTCTTTTGAGATCGCCATTTCTAAACCAACAGTTCCCTGTATGCCAGCGGCTTTGGCGGAAGCTGGGTAAACAGGCTGCACCTTTGTGATGAGGTTGTCCTGTGCGACAGCGCCACCAATCCGAACAGGGCCTTGGCCTGAGGATTGCCGATCAGCGATGAGACTGGCTGATTGCTCCTTTGTTCCAAGCATTAGTTTTCGTTCTAGTTTCGAGTCAGCCTGGACATTGAACTCGCGAAACTGCGAGGGGAAGCCCGGCTTATCAACGCGCAGGATGTAAGAACCAGCCGGTAGATTTTCGAAAGAGAACTTGCCATCCGGCGTTGTTGTGGTTTCTGCGATTGCTGTTGTTTCGGGATTATAAAGCGATGCTTTAGCCTGGGCGATGGCCGTTCCGCTTGGGTCAAAGAGGGAACCACCAATCGTAGCGGCGGAAAGGCCTACTGCTGACAGAAGACCTGAAAAGAGAGTGCGTTTCATGGATATACCTCCTAATGAAGTGTTTTGTTGGGGAATAAGAGTGATGGCGGAAGCCGCTACTGACCATAAGGTCAGTACGGCAATAACAGCAGCGAAAGATCGTTTTGTGCTACTGCTTAATTGCGGGGCGAGAATCGTGCACAGGCGGTTTTCCAGTTCGCTATGGCGAATCATGGTGAGTGCTGCCGAGGATGGACGTTGACCTCGGTTGAAAGTGCCTGCAATCTCAAACAAGTGTGTGGCGTAATCCGAAGGCCGTATTCCTGACGCCAGTACCAGAGCATCGCAAGCCCGTTCACTTTCGCGTCGTAAGCTTCGTTTATTGATCCAACAGAGCGGCTGGAACCACCAAATGGCTGTGACTATCTCCGCGAAAAGCTGCGCCAATACATCACGCCGTTGCACATGCGCCAGCTCGTGAAGCAGAACAGTTCGTTGCCTGAGAGGTGCCCACCTCAGATAATCAGCCGGAAGCAGGATGCGCGGATGGAGCACGCCGAACGTCAAAGGCACCATTGGTTTTAGAATGATCAGCAGCGCAGGCACCTTGATTATTCCCAATTCGGCACACAACTCCTGAATCAGATGGCAGGAATCAGCGTCGTTCAGCCGGGTGGCTCGTTGCGCGATACGGATTATGTTCACGTAGCTCAGCGCGACCGGCGTGAAAGCAAGAATCACACCCGCAATCCAAAAGAAGGCAGGCCAGTTAAAGCGGTGTGTCGTGATTGCCCCCGTTAAAGAAATAAAAGCTGTTTGCTGAACTATAACGGAATCCTGATTATGTCTGGTGAGCCATGGAAGAAGAGAGAACTGTGGCGCAAACGCCGAAAATAAAGGCCAAAGCAGGGTCAGCCCAAAACCGGCCAGCAACAGCCGGTGCCGGTGAGCAAAAGATAACCTTCGCGGGACACGGCTTAGAAGATGGGCTACCGCCAGAATCGCTGTTGAGTGAAATAAAAATTCGGCCCAGTGAATCATCGCCCTTCCTCCTTGGCTTTCTGAATCAATGCGGCTAAACGATCCAAATCCTCGGCTGACAGGTTCCGGGCCGAGACGTCCAGCAAGGTAGCTACTGCCTGTTCAGGTGAGCCATCAAAAAACGTATCGAGCATATGGCGTAGGGCGGACCGGCGCGCCTTCTCCCGCGAAACGACCGGCAGGTAAACGTAACGCAGATCTTTCTCCTCGTGAGTAATATGCTGCTTCTCTTCCAGAATGCGCAGCATGGCCCGTACAGCCGAATAACTGGGAGGATCGGGAACCGCAGCTAGAATTTCAGCTACTGTGGCCCGGCCCAACCGGTAGAGCACGTCCATAATTTGGCGCTCTCGCCGGCTGAGTTTGTGCTGAGAATTTAGCATCCTGCTGAAAAATTAGCACAACGGATTAAGCCTGTCAACGGCAAAAAGAAGGAAGGGGTATCTTCTTCAGGGAGCTACTGTGAGGGTCGTTGTTGCTTGTACTCCCGACAAAGTGGTGCTAATACTCACATCCGTGCTGAACGCGACAGGGAAGGTCGTGATGACAAAGTGAGTTTGTGCCACTCCTCCAGGAACAAATACGGTTGCTGGAACAGCGGCAATGTCAGGGGTGTTGCTCGACAAAGATAGGGTCACGCCACTATTCGGAGCGTTACCATTCAAGAACACTGTTGCGGTTACGCTACTGCCGCCTTCGATAGAACTTTGAGAAAGCTGCAAACCGGCCAGAAGCGGGTTTGTCCAAGCTGGCGTCAGTGTGGCAGAAACAAGAGTGTCGCCTCCGGCCATCTCACTTGAATTCAGCAAAAGCGAATCAACGGCAAGAGGACGATCAGAAGGTGGCACTGCGTTGGGAAAAGGCGTATAAAGCGGATCTCCCACGTCCAGGATTATCCACTTAAGCCAGCGAGTATTGCGCAAAAAAGCGTCTCCTGCATTTGCTACCTGCAAGCCGGTTAAGGCGGGACTCCACGAGAAATCATTATTATACCGATCATGGCCATACCAGCTAGAGCAGAAGCTGATTGGATTACTGACGCACACGGCAGCATATACTCGTAAGGTGCTAGGCGCGATTGAGGCGGGCGGAACAAAGTTTATCTGCGGCATTGGAACCGGACCGGAGGATTTGCGAACGGCACAATTTCCAACTTCCACGCCCGACATTACGCTGGGATTGGTTATTGAGTTCTTCCGTCAGGCCGGAGACCCTCTGGAAGCGATTGGTATCGGTTCGTTCGGGCCAGTTGATCCTGACCCTGCTTCCGCCACCTATGGCCGTATTACTTCCACGCCGAAGGTGGGCTGGCAGGACTTCGATCTGGCAGGAACAGTGCAGAACGCTTTGAATACGCCTGTTAATTTCGATACGGACGTCAATGCCGCCATACTGGGCGAAGCTCGTTGGGGCGCTGCACGCGGACTGGATGATGCTATCTATCTGACAATTGGAACTGGAGTCGGTGGTGGTGTGCTGGCGCATGGGCATCTGATCCATGGCTTACTACATCCGGAGATCGGACATCTCCGCTTGCCACACGATCGGGTTCGTGATCCGTTCGACGGTATCTGTCCTTACCACGGCGATTGCTTCGAGGGTTTGGCGTGCGGTCCGGCGCTGCAGGCACGTTGGAAGCAACCGGCTTTGACCCTGCCCCCGGATCATCCTGCCTGGGAGTTGGAAGCGCATTACCTCGCCTTGGCGCTGATGAATTTAACAGTAACCTTATCGCCGCGTCGCATCATTCTGGGCGGTGGCGTCATGCAGCAGCCACAAATATTTAACCTGCTCCGCCAAGAGTTTGCTCGCCTGATGAACGGATATATACGCCGGGATGAAGTTCTGCACCGCCTCGATTCCTTTATTCAGCCTCCTGGACTCGGCACTCAGTCCGGAGTGCTCGGTGCCCTGGTATTGGCGGAACAAGCGCGTGACGTGGCATTACTCGAAAGCAAACTTCGAAAGGACCATAGTGCATGAAGCTCACTGCTTCTTTAATTAAGAGCACCATTGTGGCAGCCCTGGGCGGCCTGTTATTTGGATTTGACACAGCCGTGATTGCAGGCACGACAGCCGGATTAACGCAGACATTCCAGTTAACGCCATACAGCTTGGGCATAACGGTAGCTATCGCACTGGTAGGGACCGTTATTGGTTCTCTCATAGCAGGCATACCGGGAGACCGCTATGGGAGGCGCGACAGCTTGCGGGGTATGGCCGTGCTCTACTTGCTTTCGGCTTTGGGTTGCGCGCTTGCCTGGGATTGGTACTCGTTGCTGGCTTTTCGCTTTGTGGGCGGGTTAGGTATCGGCGGCTCTTCGGTGCTGGGACCCATGTACATTGCTGAAATTGCTCCTGCCAAACGGCGCGGCACTCTGGTTGGCTTTTTTCAATTCAATGTGGTTGCGGGCATTCTGCTGGCGTACCTTTCTAACTATCTGATCGGGCGCGCCAATCTCGGTACGCAGGATTGGCGCTGGATGTTGGGCGTGTCGGTTCTTCCCGCGTTGTTCTTCTTTATCATGCTGTTTACAATTCCACGCAGTCCGCGCTGGTTGGCGCAAAAGTCGCGTGTGGATGAGGCACGGCAGGTACTCGAACAAATCGGCGAAGAAGATGTTGAAGGGGAACTGCAAGGCATCGTTAGATCAATTGATGTCGAGCATGGTCACGGCAGTGAACCCTTATTCAGCAGGAAGTATCGTTTTCCAGTCTTTCTGGCCATCTCCATCGGAATGTTCAATCAACTGTCCGGGATCAATGCCATTCTTTACTACCTGAATGACATTTTTATGCGCGCCGGGTTCAGCCGTGTTTCAGGCGACTTGCAATCGGTTCTGGTCGGCTTCGCCAACTTAACGGCTACGATGATTGCCATGATCATTATCGACCGTGTAGGCAGAAAAACTCTTCTGCTGATCGGATCGGTAGGTTGCTCGCTTTGCTTGGCTGGGGTAGCAACCGTCTTTCTGACAGCCACGCACGAAAACCTGTTGGTATGGCTATTGATCGGGTTTATCGGCTTTTTCGGTTTTTCGCAAGGTGCCGTGATCTGGGTTTTCATCAGCGAAGTTTTTCCCAATCGCGTCCGGGCCAAGGGGCAGAGCTTAGGAAGCTTCACCCATTGGTTCATGAATGCATTGATCTCATTCGTTTATCCGGCTGTAGCGGCCAAGTCTAAAGGCGCACCGTTCGTCTTCTTCGCCTTCATGATGGCGCTGCAGTTTGTCGTCGTACTGTTGGCCTATCCCGAAACTAAAGGCATCACTTTAGAAAAGATGCAGGAAAAGTTCGGGATCGCTTAAAACGAGAATCGCAACTGCAATTCAAGCCGACGCTGGTTGCTGGATGTCGATTCGGCTCCGAAACCTCCTGTAATGTTAGTGGATTCAAGGAAGTACGGCGAGGTAATAGAACCATTGGGTGTATTGAGATTCTCGTGATTGATGATGTTGCGAGCATTAATCGAGGCAGTCAGATTAAAGCGGTGTTCGCTGGACTCTCCACCGAAGCCGCCAGGTCCGCCACCGAAACCACCGCCACCGCCCCGGCCGCCTCCGCCAAATCCACCGCCGCCACTGCGTGCTCCACCGGAAGGACCGGAAAATTTCGTAGTGCCGAAGCCCCATGTCTTACTGACGCGCAGATTGAGGCCGATAAATCCGGGGCCGGTACCTGCATTACGCGGAATGAGCGTGCCCAGTGTACCAGTAAGAGGAACAAGCGGAGTTGGATTGAGATATTGAGCAAGCTGTGTTTGGCTTAGTCCCGGAAATCCAGGTACGCCATAATAGCTCAAGCCGGAATCATTGACACCTGGGCGCGCGGTAGGCGTGTAAGTTCCTTGCAGAAAAAGATCGGTGCCCGTCGTGATATTAAACGGTGTTCCCGAGTGGGCAACCATAAATGGCGAAAAGCGCAGGCCCCACGGCGCGGAAATGGAGCCGCCCAGAAACAAAGTGTGTGTAATATCCAAATTTGACCGGCCCCAATCAGCTGCCAAGTTGGTGGGAATGGCCGGTAAGGTGCCAATGCCATCCGTATCGCTGTGGGCATTGTTGTAGGAGTAGCGAGTGAACAGCGTGATTCGTTTTGTGAGATTGCCGTTGACACCTACCAGTACCTGTGTCTGCTTGAAAGTGCCAGTTGACTGGTAGTCATAAATATCGCCGTCATCACCGTAAGGCCGGAAACCCGCGTTTGTGTTGTTGCCGTAAAGAGCGCGTGGGGGAAGTTGGCCGGGGATAGCGACGGGTGCATTGATGTCAACCGTGCGAAGTTCATGCACACCGCGAGAGTTTATGAAATTCAATGACAGCCTAGTGCGGGGCAGAATTTGGCGCTCAACACCGATAGCCGTTTGCATCAGGCGCAGAGCTTGGAGTGCACTGTCGATCTGGTAACGTTGTGCGGCATTGCTCGTCGTAGTAGGCAGAAGGTTCTGTGGTATGGGCGTTGAAAAGGACGGATCGATGGCGGATACAACGGTGAATGGATTGTTGAGCGTATAGGTTTGATAGCCGTCTACGCCCGGCAGGTAACGGTAGGCATTTTCAACATTCAAAATGGCAAAACGGTCATAGAAAATACCCCAGCCACCACGGATCACCGTTTTAGGGCGGCTGTTTGAGCCTTTTCCTTGACCAGGAGCCCAGGCAAAACCGAAGCGTGGAGCCCAATCGTTGTGGTCGTTGATGTTGGTCTGCGCTTCCCAGCGTACCCCCATGCTGATCGTCAGATTCGGGCGTACTTTCCAGTCATCCTGCGCGAACGGACCGAAATCCTCCTGATTCAAGCCTATGTATGGATTCCCGGTATTTACTGTGTATTTCGAAGGGCCATATCCTAAGGCGGCGATCTGCCCGGGCGTGCGGCCCGCGTTCAGGAGCTGAACTGAAGTCAAATACTGCTGGATGGAGCTGATGTTGGCTATCTGTGAAGTAGGTGCGAAACCTGCACCAAGAACCGGAAGCTGTCCGCCCAAAAACGAGTAAATACCATTGAAGTTCTGTGGTGACGTATCATCCAGCGTAGTAGCTCTAACGCGCGCTCCGAACTTAGTCGTGTGCGGACCCCAGGTAATGGAAGTATAGTTTTGCAACTCATAGTAGTGCTCTAGGGTATTCGTGCGCGGGTAATTCGAGGAGCTATAGCCAGATCCGCCAAACACAAAGGATTGACCGACGTTCAGGCTTGGTGTTGTACTGGAACTGGTTTCTATCGTATCGGTATCTTCAAAGATGAAATGCGTCTCGTTGATGGCTTTCGGACTTAGCACCGAAGTCTCTGCAATCTGCACGGCCTGATCGTTAATGGAACTGGCGTAGCCGGTGCTTGTAAATGGAACACCGCCGATGCTGGCGCTGGGCAGGTTGAAGCCGCCGATACCTGTTAACAAGTGGTCATTCTCGAGATAGCTGTAACGAAGGCTAAGCGTGTTGTTCGTTCCTAACTGCCAGTCGACGCGCGGGCTGACGGTGGTGCGGCGTTGCGGTGTTGAATAATAACCTTGGTAAGCCTGTTGACTCAGGAAATCCGAAGTCGGAATCGTGGAGGTGAAAATCCCGTTATCGTCGATTTGGCGGCGCTCGGTATCAATAAAAAAACTGGCGTGCTTGCCTAATGGTCCGCTCACATTGCCGCCGAAGAGCTGTGTACGGAAGGGCGGATCACTCAACCCTGGTTCAACCAGAAATGGATTGCGCGAGTTCCAAAGGCCATCGCTGATGTTGTAATAACCCTGGCCATGGAACTTGTCGGACCCTGGCTTTGTAAAGATTTGAACGCGCCCATAACCGAGCTTGTCGTACTCCGCTGAGAACGGATTGGAGTTGATGCGGATCTCGCGAATGGACTCTTTCGGAGGCAGCCGTCCGCCCGAAAAGCCGTCAATGTAGATCTGATTGCCGCCCGGTCCGGCAGATGGCCCAGCTAAGGCTTGCAAGTCCGCCTGGAGGTCATCGGGATCATCCGGCAGGGCATCTAAGTCTTCTGGCTTTAGGACAAGCTGCGAGGCATTGTTTGTTGGGTCTGTGCTCACAGTGTTCGTGTTTGTGTCAGTAACGTCTACCTCCTGCCGCTGGGTTTGCAGGGTCATCGTGATGTTGCTCGTGGCTGTCTGCCCCGCCGTGACCGCGACCGCTGCAACGCCTTGTTGCTGCAAACCAGTAAAGGTTACCGAGACGGCGTAAGCTCCCGGTGCTAGGCCGCGAAACGTGTACGATCCATCTGCGCCCGTCGTGATGCTTTTCACAGTGCCTGTTGTATTGGAGAGTGTGACGGAAGCACCAGGAATGACACCGCCGGTATTATCCTTGACTGTGCCGGATACGCTGCCTGCCGCCTTACTCGCAGGAGCTTGTTGTGGTGCTGCCGCTAGGGGAACGACGGATGGAAAGACAAACAAGAGGGAAACCGCGAGAAGGACATAGCCCGTTTGATTCTGCATGAAACTCCTGAAGTAAATAAAAGCAACAACTATCGCTAAGGCTGCTGGCCCACAGCGTTTTCCGCACCAGTGTTTAAACTGTTTCCCCAATCACCAAGCGATTGCATCTGTCTGGGAGAAGCGGACTGAAAGATCGGCTCAACACCGGCAATGACGTTTGACGCTAAAACAACTGCTTTGTCCGAAGGAGAAGGCGCACCCGAAACGACAACCGCATCGCCCGTTTTCAGATCTGTCACAGTTATTTTCGGAATACGTTCCAGGGCTTGCGACAGATCGCCGTTTCCACTAGGGCGCATACGTGGATAGCCACTACCCCCTGGCCCAGCTGCGCCTGGTGATGGTGGGGTATTACCTGCGGCAGGAGCAGTATTCTCAGGATGTTGCCCAGCAGATGCAGGTGGTGCTTGCCCGTTTCCCCCGTTGGAGGAAGCGCCGCCGGAAGAATTAGCATTGGGGGGCGCACCCTTGAAATCAGGATTGAACCGGCGAGCCAGCATAGCCGCCATCATAGGTGGCAGGCGGCGCACCGCAGAATCGTTTCCTAAGGTAACCTGAACCGGCTGCTTTGTTATCAAATCCTTAACAACCATGCTCTTGCCGTCAGGAGCAATGGAGCTGACCGTACCAGCAATGGTACGGAACGAACCGGAATACACTTTTTTTGCGGCGATGCTTATATTATCGGCATCTTTGTCGCCCAGAACCTTGACTTGGTCACCGACTTGAATATCGGCAAACTGCGACGAACTTGGGGTTTGCGGATGTTCCGGCGAGTAGCGCGTAAACTGGGCCTGCGCCGCATCCACGGTCATCGGCTTTGGACCTTCGGGCGTGCGCGCCGTGATCATCAGTTTTTGTCCTGTCGTATCAATGGAGGTTACAACACCAGCCGTACTGCGCTGCCAAGCCATGGTTTCCTGCTGATGCATCTGCTGAACGTCACGGCCTGACATGAGAATTACGCTGCGGGCGGCAATTCCGTTGACACCTGATTCTGCTTTCGAACCGCGTATGTCGACACGGTCGCCAATTGCCAAGTCGCTAGCCGTAATGCGGGTAGCCGAGCTGAGATCTTTTGCCCCCGGCGCAACCTTCAACAACGTTTTAGTACTTTGCAATTGAATCGTATGTTCCGTCCCGTCCTTGTCATCTTTGACGGTGACAGTTTGGGCGGATGCGTCCACTGCACTCACTGTGCCCAGGATATGTTCAATAGATTTCGCTTGAGGAGGCGTCTCCTGGGCAGCCATGGAAAAGACCGCTAGGAACAGAGAAGAGGCAAAAAGCAGCAATTTCACAACGAGAAAAGGCGAACTCAGCCCTTCGAACGTTACAATTTTTATACCAATGAAAAAAGGGCACGTTTGCCAATTGGCAATCCGCGCCCTCGTTCATATGACGACTCCGACCGTTTTCAGCTTTAGTTAGGCAGCGTTCACGAGGAGATCTTCCAGCATGTCGTTGCCTTGTTCCTGATTGCGGTCTGCTTGCTCTTGACACTGGATACAGAAAGGAGCCCACGGCACAGCGGCGAGGCGCTTGGGGCTAATCTCTTCTTCACAGTGCAGGCAGATGCCAAAGGATTCCTCATCGATGCGGCGAAGAGCCAGTCGCACATTGCGCAGCAGATTCGACTCACGGTCGAGATTACGGATTGCCAATTCGCGTTCTGAGGCGTGCTGGACTTCATCAAGAGCATCAGCACTCTTCTCAATGGTGATTGCATCGCGGTTGCGAACAATCCGTTCCAACTCGTCCTGCTTATTTTCCAGGATCTTTTTAAATTTGTTCATTTCGGTCTTCGTCACTTCTTATTTCTCCTTCTAACAACTAACAACTAACGAGCTCACTCAAATCAATTCGAAGCCGCCAGGTCTTACGTTTAGACGTAGGCATTTCCGAAAAAGGTGCAACAACGGTATCACAGATGCGCGCACAAAAAAAGTACTGAATGTTTGATGCCGCAACGAAAGCTTTGATCAACGGAATCTACAGATAAGCAACTCGCACAATTGTTGCCCCCGCGAGTTGCTGCCCGGTAAACCGGCGCTTCTGCTCCGACAAGTCGGCGCTTTTCGGATCTCCGAATCATACCACAGCGCATGAGCAATTCAAGCGCCAATTCCATCCTTCACTTTATGGCAGTAAGCGGGTAGTTCAGTCAGGCTCGTTGCACAATCTCAGAACATGGCCTGGGACCTCATAAAAAACCTTTAAATATAGGCCTTTTACAGGCTAAATTCGCCTACTCACCGTAAGTGCTTGCCGTCTATTAATGACGCCATCCTTCTTTCACTTGTGCATTTTTGAACCGGCGCTCCTGGCTTAAGAAGCCTGTGCTCCGCGCTCCAATGTGTTTAAGGTTCGCCGAGGCGGAACTTTCTCTCAGGTGAGATGGAAAGAAAGTAAAGACCCGTGTAAAGTCTAGAGTCTGACGAGTTTACTAGCTAGGCAATATAGGTGACAAACGCGCGCGCAAAACCTCATAGAACTACTCAGGAGCAACTTCCACCAGGCAACTATAAAACGTGGGTCCGGCTCCTAGATCAGTTAGGCGCTCTGAAGTAAGTTGATTAACGCCTCTTTGTTCTGCCGACGATCGATTCCAACGCATAGTACGCGCTCGTAAAACACCAGGCTGGACAGCATCTGATAACTCTGCGGTGAAAATGCACCACCCACGTTGGTTGAAAACACGCACCGGCATACCGTCCACGATATTGCGCCTTGCTGCGTCTGAAGGATGAATGGACAGCTTGCCTGTATCCCGGTCAACATCGGCGCGATGTCCAAATGTCGAGTTCATGCTGTCATCATTTTTGGGCGAGATCAACTCTAAGGGAAACTGGCCGTTCTGGGCTGCTTCACCCCAGCGCGATTCGGCAGGAGGCCTATAATCCAGGGAATTGGCACCGATTTCAAACTTGCCTGACGGTGTCCGGAAACCGCCCTGCGCAAAGGGCAGAAACGGTTGCGAGTCCGCCGCTAAACGGAGCCGTACCGAACCTTCTCGGTTTAATTGCTCTAACGTAATACCACTTAGATATGGTGAAGGACTATCGAGCAGACAGCGCATCATCTCGTCTTCAGAATCGTTAAAACACTCTTCCCTAAAATTCATCTGATGTGCCAGTGCTCGAAAAATTTCGACATTGGAGCGCGCTTCGCCCAAGGCACGCAGCGCTGGACGCGCTAGCTGTAAATAGTAATGCCCATACGCCAGATACAAATCTGTGTGCTCCAGAAATGTCGTCGCAGGCAAGAGCAGGTCGGCAAAATCTGCCGTATCCGTTTGGAAGTGCTCGATGACAACCGTGAAGAGGTCGGCACGCCGTAACCCCTCCAGCACCCTACTCTGATGCGGAGCAACTGCGGCAGGATTCGAATTATAAACAAACAGTGCTTGTACGGGAGGTCCATCCAGGGTAGTAAGTGCTGATCCCAACTCAGACATATTTACCAAGCGAGCTTGCCGCCTAAGTGGGCTAGACCACTGTAGATCAGGGCGTTCTAAGGCCGTGCGATTAAATTCAAATGCACCCGAAGTGCTTAACTGCAAGCCGCCACCTTGCTCTCGCCAAGCGCCTGTAATCGCCGCCAGAGCAGCAATGGCGCGCACGGCACTACCACCGCATTCACTCCGCTGCACGCCATAGTTGACACGAATCGCAGCCGGGCGAGTCATCGCATACTCGCGCGCCAGCATCTCGATATCTTCGACTGCAATACCCGTCAACACCGACACTCTGGCGGGAGGATAATTGAGCACCAGTTTTTCTAATTCTGCAAATCCATTGACATGCTGCGCAATATAACTGCTGTCCTGCCAACCTTCCCGCAAAATGACATGAATCAAGCCCAAAGCTAAAGCCGGGTCTGAACCTGGATAGATTGCAAAATGCCGATCTGCCGCTTTTCCTGTGCGTGTCCGAACCGGATCGATGACATAAAATTTTGCCCCTTTGCGCCGGGCCTCAACAATGAAAGGCCAAAGGTGAACATTGGTTCCTAAGATGTTCGCACCCCAGGCAACAATCAGCTTCGATTGTGCGAACTGTTCCGGTTCTAGACCAAGCTTCACACCTTGTGACATCATCAAAGCCTCGCCGCCAGCCGCTGAACAGATCGTGCGGTCTAGGCGCGATGCGCCGAGCTTGTGAAAGAAGCGGCGGTCCATACCTGCCCCGTTCAACAATCCCATTGTGCCGGCAAAGCTGTAGGGTAGAATTGCTTCCGGTCCGTGACGATGCGAAGTCTCTTCTAAGCGCTCTGCGATCTCTGAGATTGCTTCTTCCCAGGTAATTCGTTCGAAGCGCCCTTCGCCTTTAGCTCCGATTCGGCGTTGCGGGTAAAGCAAACGTTGGGGATGGTACTGCCGCTCGAGGTACCGCGCCACTTTGGCGCACAGAAAACCACGCGTAATGGGATGGGCGGCATCTCCGCGCAGCTTTGTCGCCTGGCCTTCTGCATCGACTTCCACCAGCAGCGAGCAGGTATCCGGGCAGTCAAGGGCGCAAACGCTGTGATGAACTTCAGGCATAATTTCTCTTGTTGTATAGCCCGTTAAAACTGGATAGTTCCTTTCAGAAACAACGCCGCGTATCCGGCAATTTCGACTCGATCTCCCAACAGCTTGCAATACAACTCACCCCCACGGAGAGAGAGCTGACGGGCAAAGAACTCCGTTCTATTAAGTTGTTGCGCCCAATAAGGGATCAGGGTGCAATGTGCCGAACCAGTCACCGGATCTTCGGGAACTCCTTTAGCTGGTGCAAAAAAACGAGACACAAAATCGCAGTCGGAACCAGGCGCTGTGACAATGAAGCCAAAGCGGTCGATTGACTTTAATTTTTCTATGTCCGGAGTTAGCGCTCGTACCTGTTCTGCCGTTTCATACCGAATCAGGTAATCGCGTGCTGCTAAGATCTCGATGGGTGCTGGACCACCTAAGGCGGTAGCGAGGTACGGATCAACTCTCACCGGCTGAGGCGGCCGGGAAGGAAAATTTAAAGCCAACTGCTCGCCTTGACAACTAACGGTCAACTCGCCCGATTTAGTCTGAAAACGAAGAAGCGGCGATGGCTCTCCTAACTCACGCAGCAGCACATGCGCAGTGGCAAGTGTTGCGTGCCCGCATAAGTCAACTTCACAGGCGGGAGTAAACCAGCGAAGATGGATTTGTCCGTCGGTACGGGTAAAGAACGCTGTTTCGGCTAAGTTGTTTTCAGTGGCTATAGCCTGCAAGGTTTGGTCTGGCAGCCAATGGTCTAGCGGGCAGACTGCCGCTGGATTGCCGGAAAAAACACGTCGGGAAAAGGCGTCAACTTTGAAAACCGGGATTTCCACTCAACAAGAATAGCGAAACGGAGCCAAAACGCTACAACCATTGCTAATGGACGCGAACGCGATGTTTTTCTTTGAGCACGAGTTCGTCGAAAATAGCCAACACTTTCTTTCGGTAACTATACATCTGGCGCAAGGAATCGCGGAAATTGCCTTCGTAACGCTGCGGTTGCAGCCATTTGTCCAGCATCGGGCGGGGCACGTCAATATCGCGCCGGAGGTCATCCGCAGAATGACCGCGTAAAAAAAGCCCATAGAAGATCGCTGCCTCGCGTTGGGGGGCCAGCGGATCGAGTTCTTCGTGGCCGATCATAATGCGCAGACTAAATCCGTATTCGTGTTAGAAACGACGGATTTCACAAGCTCCTTAAATCAACAGTCTAACAACGATGTCAAGTCTCTCAGAATTCACGGAAGGGATGCAAAGAAGTCATGCAGGGTGCTTGAAACTGTAAGATGAAGTTCAACTCTCGGAAGTTGCTAAAACTCGGATGAAGTGCTCGGTTAAAGCCTGTGATTGCCGCCACTCACGGCTGTAACATCGCCAAAATTACTAGGCCTGTAAATGATGCTGCCGGAATCATTGAACTGCGGCGTATCCCTGCGGAATCTGAGTCTGCAATAAGCCCGTACGCGCTTGATCGCCAATGCCTTCGAGCAAGAAAAGCGAGTGCGCATAAAGCCCAAGCCGGAAACTTTAAACCCGCTACAATGCATAAAACACATGCCGCAAAGAGTTCTGGTTGCCTTACTAGCTCTTGTCTATCCGCTTCTGGCCGACAAGCGCCCTCTAACCACAACGACTACGATAGCTGGCGTCATATTCAGAATCAACAGCTATCAGCCGACGGCCACTACCTTGCCTATGCGGTTTTCCCGCAGGAAGGTGACGGCGAGGTAGTTGTGCAGGATTTGAAAACCGGCAAAAGCTGGCAGCAGCCTGCAGGGGAACTGCCGCCTCTCCCTCGTACAAATTATGCAACCCAAACCGAAGAAACGCCACCACCTCCTCCCGGCATCGCAATTAAGTTTTCTGCTGACGGCCGGCAAGTGGCATTTTTAGCCTTTCCTACCCATGATGAAGTGGAAAAAGCAAAGCGGGAGAAGCGCAAACCGGCGGACATGCCGAAAGGCGATTTAGTTCTGGTCAATTTAGACAGCGGCGTGGTATTCCGGGCACCGCGCGTAGCCAGCTTTCAACTGCCGACTCAAAGCACCGGGTATGTTGCCTACATACAGCTGCCGGAAAAGAGTTCGCCCGATAAAGCGACAGAATCACAGGAATTAGCGATGGAGAACCCTAGTGCCAACAAAACACTGGTGGGAGATCTGATCCTTCGTAGCTTGAAAACGGCAGGGGAACGACACTTTCCCGATGTCGGCGAGTACACCTTGACAAAAAATGGATCTCTTCTTGTGTATGCTGTAGCTTCCAAAAAGCTTGAAGCGAACGGTATCTATCTTTTGCATACGGATGGTGCCGCCACGACTCAACCCACAGCCCTGCTCAACGGGAAAGGCAAGTACCAAAAGCTTGCCTGGGATGAAGATCAAAGAAGACTGGCTTTTATAAGCGATCGTGATGAATTTTCTTCCCGCCCGTCTTTGTTTAAGCTTTACACTTGGGATGGCCAAGCTGAGACGGCTTTGGAGATTGTCTCAGCCCAAACTCCGAACTTTCCCGAGAATTGGGTGATATCGGACAAAGCAACAATTACTATTGCTAAAGGCGCACAGCGAATCTTCTTTGGAACTAATCCAAAACCAGCACCGCCTGCTCCGGTTGACAAACGGCCTGCCGATGAGCGGGTCGCGGTGGATCTTTGGGCTTGGAATGATGATCACATCCAGCCGATGCAGAAGGTGCGCGCCGCCACGGAACGCTCCCGTAGCTATCGCGCTCTATACGACCTAGCAGATAGACGACTAGTGCAACTCGGTAGCCCCACTTTATCCGAAGTAACACCTTCGGAGGATGGGTTGTATGCCTTAGGCGGCGATGATCGCGAGTACCGGAAAATGGAAGAATACGATCAGCGCTTTGAAAATACCTATCTGATTGATACGGTCACGGGAAATAAAAAGCTGGTTGTCAAAAAGCGTCCGAGCCGCGTGGCATGGTCGCCGGATTCGCGACATGCTATTTACTTCGACGGCAAAGACTGGATGATGCTTTCCGCGCCTGAAGGTAATTTAAAGAATCTCACTGGTCAACTGGGAGTCAACTTTGGCCGCGAACTGTATGATGAACCTGGCAAGCCACCTTCCGTAGGTCCGGCTCTGTGGACAAAAGATGGACGTTATGCTTTGGTCAATGACAACTATGATCTGTGGCGCTTTCCTGTTGATGGCAGCTCGCCGGTCAATCTGACTCAGTCTTGGGGAAGCCGCAATCATCTGGCTTTCCGCATTGTCCGCTTTGAGCGGGATGATCCAGCCGACCGCTTCCTGGACCCTGCTCAACCATTGTTGCTGCGCGCCGAAGATCAGGAGACGCGGGACACCGGCTTTTATCGGACCACGGTGGAGGCCCTTACGCCTCCGACAAAACTTCTCATGGCAGCAAAGAACTTTGCGCCCCCTATTAAGGCCCGTGATGCGGATGTATACGTTACTGCGCAATCGACTTTCAGTGAGTTCCCGGATTTGCAGGTAACGGATGGAAGTTTTACCGCTCTGAAAAAAGTAACAAACCTGGGATCGCAGTTGAATAATCTTTCCTGGGGAACGGCAGAATTAGTCCACTTCAAAAGTGCTGACGGCACCCCCTTACAGGCCACTCTGTACAAGCCGGAAAACTTCGACAAGACCAAGAAATATCCGTTGATGGTTTATATCTATGAGCGATTAACGCAGAACCTGAACAACTTTGTTGAGCCGAAGCCGACGAATGTCATCAATCCCAGCTACTATGCCAGCAACGGCTACTTGGTACTGGAGCCCGATATTGCTTACAAGATCGGCTATCCCGGCCAGAGCGCTCTGGATTGCGTCTTGCCCGCCGTGCAGGAAGTCGTGGACCGGGGTTTCGTGAATGAAAAGGCGATCGGTATCCAGGGGCATAGCTGGGGCGGTTATCAGATTGCCTATATGGTCACTCGCACCAATCGTTTTCGCGCTGCTGCTCCCGGTGCTCCGGTAGCCAACATGATCAGCGCCTATGACGGCATTCGTTGGGGACCCGGCCTGCCGCGCCAGTTTCAATACGAGCATACACAAAGCCGTATTGGTGGAACGATCTGGGAGTACCCGCTGCGTTATATCGAGAACTCGCCGATTTTTATGGCGGATCGGGTTACCACGCCGCTGCTGATGATCCACAACGATGCGGATGATGCTGTGCCTTGGTATCAGGGAATTGAGTACTACCTGGCTCTTCGCCGTCTCAACAAAGAGGTTTATCTGTTCAGCTACAACGGGGAGCCGCACAATCTCCGGCGGCGGCCCAATCAGAAGGATTACACTGTCCGGCTACAACAATTCTTCGATTACTATCTCAAGGGCGCCGCGAAGCCAGACTGGATGGAACACGGCATTCCGTTCCTTGACAAGGAGCCTGTCACGGCGACTGACGCGGATGAACAATAGCGGATTTTTCACCCTGCATTTTTAGTAAATCCTGATACTGCTGTTGCAGGCGCGCATTGCTGGGATAAGTCTCAGCCACTTGTCGCAAATGGACCAACGCTTCATCCCGCTGCCCGGCTTTGAGCAGGGCCATTGCCAGATTGTAGTGGGCACTCAGATAGTTGGGCCGCGCTTCCAGAGCCAGCCGGAACTGTGAGATC